>JAQSVH010012066.1:0-11808 GCA_029448705.1 Adansonia digitata | reverse complement strand
ATAACTTAGAACGTGGAATGATGTTATGATTTTGTATTTAAATTTGATAGCTTTTTAAGGTATATCTTATATTATTTAATATGATTACTCGAATATAATAAATATAAAGTAAAAAAAATGATATAACACGAATATATTTTTTAAATTTATATATTACGAATTATAAACATACTAAAATTAATAATAATATAAAAAAATTTAAACATAATTATAATATAATAAAATATATAAATATAATATTAACATATGAAATATTAGATCTGTCTCAGATTGATTATGTAATTGTTATTCATTAAAGAATCAACCATATTAGGGGCGCAGCTAAACCAATCATATAAATGTGGATTAGCTATAAGATTATTAATTAGGATCTCATCATTTGCATGCATTAGCAACACTAAAGGTCAAATCATTTAGCAGAATTTAGTACAATTGGAACTCAAATAGGCAAGCAAAAGTCCTTCATCTACCAAATTTATAAGATTGTTTTGGTTCTTGATGATACACCACAGCTGTTACTATTCGATTATCAAACAATTGATACACAGCATATGCAGCAAGCTGTTTGTTGTCAGATTTCACGTACCATCATAAATAATATAATAATGAAATAAAATATTATTTTTATGAAAAATTATATTAAAATTTATTAATTATTAAAATTAAAATAATTTAATTTTATCTAAACAACTAATTAAAATATTATTAAATAAAATTATATATTTAATTTAATTTAATTTAATAGCCAAAAAAAATAAAATTTACTTAATCAATGAAAAAAGTTTAGGATTATAATTTATCTCAACACTTCATTTGAATTTGTTTTATCATCTTAACATGATTAATAGCAATAAGTTATTAACATAAAATTTTAATATATTTATATCTTTTGATTTTATAAAAATATTTCTTTTAATCAATTTAATATAGTCTTATGCAAATTAATTTAAAAGAAACTCATTTAAGCTTAAACCTAACTTGGTTACGTATGATATGCTCCTATATTTCTATTTAACATGCAAATCGATATATCATAACAAATGAATATAAAACATATATTATTCAATCCATGTCTAAGCAAATATTCTTTTTTCCAAATTCATTTAGATTACCAAATCAATCTAATTGGTGGCCAAACAATTAAAAGAATTAAAAACAAGATTGAACAAACAACTCAAATATAATTAAATCAAAAAAAGATAATAAAATAATTCAAATTACATGTTAAGTTTCATTATAACTTTAAAAAAATAAATTTAATTCATATTGATTAAATAAAATATAAAACATTAAAGTTTCACCATGATAACATTCTAATAAAAATAAAAAAATTAAAGAAAAGAGAAAACTAAAAATTATCAAGTCTCAATCTTTTTCTTCAGAAAATTAGAGAAAAAATACAATATATAGAGTATTTGAGATATCATTAATTCTACCCTAAAAGTACTATAGCCAAAACCCTAAAGAGAAACTTGTATACAAGTAGCTTGAACAAATTATTTTTGAAAACTACTAAACAAAACCCACTTTGCTAGATTGAGTCCACTTTACTTCTTGATTAAGTTCTTGCACTTTTTGAAATTCCTTCGTGTTTCGATCTACAAAAATACGAAATAAATAAATAGCTATATAATTTAAATATAAAAAAGTAAAAAAAACTAACTTAAAAATTACTAAAAATAAATAAAAATATTTAAAACTTAACTAATTTAATGAATATAATGACATTAAATAACTTTATTTTATAGAATTATCACGGTTGCTTATAATCCAAATCCCCTGTCAGTCACTAACACGTATTTTGAGAATCTTTGAATGCCTTCAAAAGACTTGGCCTTGATCGGTCAACGTAACAGCTGCTCAACTGAGACCCTCACTTCAGTCACAATGCAACTACAAATCTTAGTTGCTTCTATAATTTTTGGTTTAATCCAACAAATTTTAGTCAAACATGTTATTTGTTTAGTCTGATCAAAGAGGCTTGACACTGCTGCTTTTCACTTCAAATGGCAGTCATAATGAGTATTAAGTACAAGTCAAGCATGAATAATTGTGCCATCATCTTTAAGCATGTACATTGAAACCATGAACATGAACAATTACTTTTCGAGTGGGGAAAAAAAAACTGTTTTCTTTTCAAGATATAAAGAACTTCAAAAACAGTTGTTCACTGAACACTTTGCACGGATGGGAAGCATATCGATTCAAGATCACAAGATAAATCAAATGCATAGCAATCAAAAAATTCAATCTTTTACAAGGCAAAAAAGAACCTTAAAAAAAAGAAACAAAATATGACAAGACTCTATCTCTGTTGGAGCATACAACAACCAAAGCTTTCAGAATTCATTATTAGCTGAAGATAATCACAACATTACTTATTTATTTAGAACTTCTTGATTTCCAAAAGCAAGGAAAACACTTCTTAGATTCTAAATAGAAAGAAAACTTGGGGAGAAAATAAGTAGTTGCATTTTGCTATAGGTATGAAGCTATAAGACATTGTTTCATCAGTGAAAACAAGTTTTTTGAACAGATAAGCAATAAGATCCAGTGACAAGAAACCAGAAAATAGCATGTGAATATTAACTTAAAATGCACAGTTCTGAAGTAGAAAGTTAAGACAGTAAACCCCAAGCATGGACGTACCAGATAATTCTAAGGGGTTGCAACTTGTGATCCTGCACTGCTGAAATAGGAAGAGAGGTCCACATTGACGTCATCATACATGTTCAGGAAAGGATGTTCCTGGATTCAGAGCGAAAATCATATGCCAAGCATCCATTTAGCAGAAATTCTCAATTTGAAAACAATGGGGCCAAAAATGAATGCTGATATTTACATACCAATAGTTCGTGCGCATGCTTTCTTTCCTTTGGGTCTTTCTGTAGGCTGTAATTGATAAAAGAACCAACAGTTGAGCTTAGTGAACTCATAAGATCAAGCAATTCTATAGAGCCAAAAGCGAAGAAAATACCTATTGCGGATGCTACCTCCAGAGTATCAAAAGGATGTAATGTAAAGAAGTAATAAATGATCTCTTATGAAAGAATGCCATTTTGAAGAAAACTTTTGATTTTAGAACAAAACTCAATAACTTGCTATGGTGCAAAGCTCTTCTAGAAAAACCGTTTTAGGCAAGTTCATCATCAAGCAGCTTCACTATAATCCTTACCATGCAGAAATAAATGAGCAAAACTCAGGAGATAATTGATCTGAAGGTGCACAAGGTGCTGGTTCTTCAACAATATGTTCCATAAGCTCAAATATGTTGGTCCATCCTTCTGCCTGCTCAGGTGGGGAATATGGGAATTTACCAGTTGCACACTCGAGCAACACTATCCCCAAGCTCCAAACATCAGCGTTAATACCATAACTGCGTCCAACAATTCTCTCTGGCTACAAAGAAACAAACAGCAGAAATTAAAAAAATACTAATAAGCTTTGAACAAATAAGAATAAGATAACAGAGAAGATTATATTGATACAGTGTGAATAAACAAAACACTTACAGACATATAGTTGTATGTGCCAACAAAAGTATTTGCTCGTTCTGATGGGCTTGTCAGTCTTGTACTCATCTCAAAGTCGGTGATCTTGACTTGCCCTCTATGATTTATTAACAAATTAGAAGGCTTCAAGTCTCGGTGGATAATGTGGCCTTCAAGATGAAGATAAATCAAACACTTGAGTACCTGCATTAATGAGAACAACTTTAAAATGCAAACCAAAGCATCTGGTACGTACTACAACTGATTCGAAGTTCAAATTTACTAACCTGCTTACATATTGCTGCAAGATAGGGTTCAGGAATGGATTTAACCTTTTCCAGAAAATCTGCTAGGGATCCACCATCCATATACTCCAGTATGATTGAAATGGAACCATTATCATAGAAAGACCCATAACAAGCAACAACATATGGACGTTGAAAGGATTGACTTAATCTCAATTCCTTTGAAATGTGCCTGCGAAAAGACTCCTCACTTTCCACTTCAATGATCTGTTAGAAGAGGACTGGTGTTAGAACTCGCAAATTACATGAAGCTCCAAAGGAATAAAATACATTTAAACCAGTAGCATTCAAGATATTTGACTTCATCCAAGAGGTGATACATAGAAAGTTGCGAAAATATTGTTGAAAGAAGAATTATTTTCCTTCAACCTCGCTGCTTAGATAGATATCTGAAGCTAAAAACAGATAATGAAAGGAAAAAATAGGCAGCTTTAAAACTAGGGTATATTACCCTTAATGCAAAATACTGGCCGGTCCATTTGTGTCGGATCAATTGCACAATCGTACCATTACCCTTGCCGATAACTTTAATAGTCTCCATGTCTTCTAAATTCAACCGATTGTCTCTTTCTGTAGACTTAATAAGCGTAGGCTAAAACCACCGAAGAAAAACAATACACAGAAACAAATTGAGATCCTTGAAACATGAAACTTTAAAGAAAAAAACTTAATAATAGAAACAGCCTTCATCATTTGGTAATATCTTTTTAGTGAAGAGCAATCTAGAGATTAGATACATGAAAATTCAAAGAATCCGAACAATGAAGAACATTTAAAAAGAAAGAAGCAAATCACTGAAAAAGAAAAGTGAAAAAACTTACAGCTTCATATGAAATGTCCATAAAGCTGTTGCCAACAACAAAAATTCATCATCAAAATCAAACTTTAAGAAATTAAAAAAGAAAAAACAAAGTAGAAAATAGAAAATCTGAACGAGTGGAAATTATAATTATTATCATTACCAATTTTCGTAGGAGTACTCAACACGAGGCGGAGGCGAAGGCGGACACGGAGGCGGAGGCGGAGGCGGAGGCGGACACGGAGCTGGAGGCGGAGGCGGACACGGAGCTGGAGGCGAAGGTCTTAAACGAGCAGGAGGAGCAGCAAGAGGAGGAGGAGGAGGAGAGAGAGATTGACAAACGAGCTGGTTC
Organism: Adansonia digitata; assembly: GCA_029448705.1. Taxonomy (NCBI): domain Eukaryota; kingdom Viridiplantae; phylum Streptophyta; class Magnoliopsida; order Malvales; family Malvaceae; genus Adansonia; species Adansonia digitata. Next base: position 6,861 of record JAQSVH010012066.1, on the reverse strand, counting down.
TGTAATGAATTTTATAACCAAGAAATGAATTAGGCATATATAGCTTGCCAACGGCCACTTTATTCCATAGATTATACCTACTTCTTGTGCAAAAATAGTATGACTTAAATTCATCAATAAGAAAAGGATATACTTACCGGACGGCGAAAGTTGTGACCTCTATTTGATTGCAAGCTTTCGAATGGGATGGATAGAAATTTCAAGCGACAAGCATCCTTAACAGCTTCATCATCCCAAATCAAACCATCCCACCACTCTGTTTCTCCTATGATTTTCTGTAAGAAATTTGCACTTTCCAGGTCAAATGGAAGTTTCCTTAACCCTGGGCACTTAGATACTTCAATTTCCAACATGGAAGGAAAGCACCTTGACGATGGACAGATGCTTTTCAGATTTTGCAGACCAGTCAAAGAAATAATTTTCAACGCTGGGAATGCCGTTGTCTCACTCGTAACTTCCTCCAACGACTCGCAGTCAAGAATTGTAAGAATCTCAAGGTTTCCGGCATAAGCAAGGAAATTAAGGTTTAACAACAGTGGGCAATCTCCTACGTCTACCCGACTAAGGTTGGCAAGTTTACACCGTTCTGATACTCTGAACTCCTTGAGTGAACTACAATGATATATATCAAGCCTCTCTAGATCACTGAATTCTTCCGCAAAATATGGTGAGATCAAACCGGAACATTTCATGAGTGATAATTTTCTAATGCAACTCCGTAAAGTATAGGATTCCAAAATTTTTTGTAAAGAAGAGGCATAAATAATGGTGATACCTATTTTGTTTATGTGACTCAAACACTCCAACACTCCTAAAAAGGCAATTTCATCAGCAGGCTGAACTTCGACTGAGCCAGAGTACTCGGTGGGTCCAATTATTTTACTATAAACTTGCACGAGTAAAAGATTGGATATCACTTCCTTTGGAATCCATTTAAGATTCTTAGTATAATCCAATAGCAAACACCTGAGGTTTTTCAAATTTCTGAGGCCAGTAGGCAACTTTGCTATGCTTGTGAATGACAAATTAAGATACCGCAAAGCTTCCACATTCCCAATATTGGAAGGCAACTCAACTAAGTTTCGATTACCTGACAAGTCCAAAACTTTCAAAGCAGGCATAGAGTTAAAGAATTCACTGGGAAATGATTCCAGCTGTACATCTCTTAAGAGCAAAGTTGAGAGATCGGGGCAAGATGGTGAGTGACTTATGTCCACTTTGCTATTAATACAGCCAAACAAGGAAATCCAATTCGCCTCTTCCCATTTTGTGAGTTCCTGATCTGTAATCCTTCCACCTTTTGCTACCAAAACCTTGTTCTTCTTTTTTCCTTCATCCCGGGCCAGCCACAAGGCCATGTGACGGATTATATCATGCATCCTAACACATTGTTTAGATTCATCACTTTTTCCAAGTAGATATGCAAGCTTTAAGGTCCCAACCACAAATTCTCCCTGATTGCATGGATCGGATCCATCTAGGAAACCTTCCCCTATCCAGAGATCAATAAGTTCATCTATTCTGATATTAGAATCCTCTGGAAATATGGAACAATACAGAAAACAGATTTGAGCTGCGGCGTCGTTCAAGTTGTCATAGCTAAACTTGAGAAGAGGAAACACACAACCCCCCATATCTGCAATCTCTGATGGGTGGGTATGTAACCGCTCAATAGTGTAGCGCCAATCACGAAGATTTTTCCGACAAGCCATGGCTCCAGCAACAGTGAGCAGAGCGAGTGGCAATCCTTTACATCTCCTAGCAAAAGTTTTTGCCAATTCCGAGAGATCTGGATACCTACTTAGTATACTTTCACCGACAGTCATCCTAAATAAACTCAGGGCTTGTTCCGGTGGTAAACACTCGACTTCAATCGTCACTTGAGCTTGCATGTCAAAGTATGACCGTAGTGAGCGGGCTGTAAATATTACTTTGGACTGATTTTGAGCATTCCAAAGGTGGATGCCCAGTTTTTGAAGGCTAATCTACTTCCATACATCGTCCAACAATAACACAAACTTCTTACCATTCAAGACACTAAATATCTGAGCCCCCTTCTCGTCCTCGTCTGAACAACTGTCCCATATGGCTTGAGGTATTCCCAATTTCTTCCTGATCACCTCTTGAACTTTCTCTATATGATCCTCTTCTCTGGGGACTTTGGCCCAAATGACAGGATCAAAATCATGGCTCCGCCTATAGAATTCATTGCTAACTTTCTTCAAGAGGGTCGTTTTCCCAACGCCTCCGATTCCACATAATCTGATAATTCTAACATTTTCATCCTTAATACTTTGCCACACCTCTTCAACTGCAGAGTCCAAGCCAACAGTGTTTTCCACAGGCCACTCGGGCACCAGAAGGCGCAAACGTTGTAGCTCCCACACAATCGCCGAGTCTGAGCGGAAAGTTTCAGCCTTAATCCGTAGCTTCTCCACAGATTTTTTCTTCTCAACGATTCGCTTCCCAATCTTGTAGGTGGACTTTAGGTTCTTGGGGCAGCAACTTCCTGCGCATTTATTTTGGAGTTCCTGCTGACCTGCTTGAATAATTACGTTTACTTCGTTATACATGGTCTCTGCACTGGTCAGCCATAACTCCACTTCTTTCTTACGCCTCATTCCTGGTTGTTGCTTGGCGGCTTGCACCATGTGCCCTACGTCCTGTCTGCGGCCGTTGAGTTCGTCATTTTCTGTTTGCAACATTTGAAGGTTTTCTTCAAGGTTGTGGATGTAGGCCACATGCTTGGAAATGGACTTCCACAAGCAGGGTCCATTGTTCAGTATAGGGCTCAGGCCATCCATGGATCTTTGTCGATCTCATAAATCAGAAGTCTATAAAAAGGAGAAAGTAAAATGAGAACTTCTTTTTGGCTACTTGATGATAGGAGAGATCGCAGCTGTTGGAAAATTCTTCTGCTAGTAAAAGAATGCGACTCCAAAAATTGGTAGTTCTTCACATTGGATAAGAGAGTTGACCTTGTCAATGGCCTGGCCATAAAATTTTCGTACCACAGCGATTATCAACGAAATTTAGATTAACTAGCGTGAAGACCCCGCGCTCGGTTGCCGCAGGCAGATTTTTTTTTTTTTTTTCCAAATTTTATAATGATAATGAGAATGAATGTTTGTTTCAGTTTAAATAATTTGAATAATAAAATAAAAGTTGAAAGTAAGAACGTAACTTAAAGTTAAATTTTTTTAAGTAATAAAATAATTAAGGGAGGCTAATAAAGTTTTGTGCATGACACTTTTTTTTATCTTTTTATTTTATTTTTTTAATTTTGATTTGGGTCATTTTGTGTTTTAAAAATTTTATGTTATTTTCATATTTGAGTAATTTTAATTTTAGGTTATCTTGAGTTTGAGTTATTTCAAGGTTGAATCAATCGGGTTTAATAATTAAGTTAATCGTATTCGAATCATTTTAGATTTTGATCATTATGATTTCGAATAATCTATTTCAAGTCAATTAAGTTTAACACTTAAATTATCTAATTTGGTCATTTTGAGTTTAGATCAGTGCGAGTTAATTGTTTGGATCAATTTGAGTTTGCATCATTTCGGATTTAATTTATTTTAAGTTCAGACCATTTTGGGTTCAAGTTATTTTAGGTTCGCGCTTGGGTTGGTCGATTTTGAGGTTCTTGACTTATTTAGATCAAATCAAGCTAAGTTAGGTTTGGGTCTAAGTAAGTTTATCGGATTTTTTGAGTCCAACTCAAAATTAATAGATCAAATTTAAAAGGTTAAAAAAAAGAGAAAGAGAGCAAGTACACTATATTTTAGCCTTTTTATTAAAATAATATTAAATTTTTTATTTACACTTTTATGTCATTTTCAGATTATTTACCGAAATAAGCTAATTTTTTAAATCTATTGAGAAATCATCTCAGTACAGAAGTAATCAGTCTTATGTAGTTGGAAAATTGCCTAATTAAATGGTGATATCCCAACATGTAGCTAGGAAATCGGCGTTTGATTGACAGATTTCCCAATGTTTTTTTTTTTTTTCATCTTTTAATTATAAGAAATCGTCCAATCAGTCATTCTGAATTTTTTTATGCCGTGTTGAGAAATCATCAAATCGTCTGACAATTTCGTATTTCATGCCATAGAGTTTTAGGTTTTATTTACGTCTGAATGATATAACCAATGTATGAAAATTAAATTTTTTTAAAAATAAAATAAGTTGCTAAGGCTAATGCAAGATAATCGAATTTTTTCTTATATGAAATAAATTGATGAGACTAATGCATATAATCATATTTTTTCTGATGTAAAATAAGTTAATAAGACTAATGCATAGGAATCAGATTCTTTTTTATATGAAATAAGTGAGAATTAGATTCTTTCTGATATAAAATAAATTGATGAGACTAATGCATATGAATTAGATTCATTCTAATATAAAATAATTTAATGAGACTAATGCATGGGAATCAGATTCCTTCTAATATCATCTTTAGTTGATGAGATTAATGCATGGAATCAGATTCCTTCTAATATCATTTTTAGTTGATGAGACTAATGCATGGATTGTAAATGTCAGACTGCAAAGATTATACTAATGCATTGGATAATTTCAGACATTTTGAATGGGAAAAAAAATCTTGTTAACTATGTTGTATTATAATCATTGTCATTTTTATTGTTATTTTCTGTCTCAATTACTATTTTTGTTTTTTGATTTTAATGACAGTGTTTCTTTATTCTCTTCTTTTGTTTTCTCAATCTTCAATTGTTAGTATTTTGTTTAGAGTTATTTCATCTTACCAACATGAGTAATAGATTTGTTACACTTGTCTATTTTAATGGAGAAATTATCAACAGTGAAAATGGTGTTACCTTTCAAAGTAACTGTCCTAAAACCATTAGTATTAATAAAAACATTACAATTGAGGAATTGAAGGTAAAAGTTGATACAAAAATCAGAGCTACAAGAGAAGCAGAGTCTTAGATATCAAGTATAGGTTTCTTATTTCCATTGGAGAAAGTTGCATCCGATATAGATGATAATATAAGATGCATGTTTGATGTTCATCAACAATTTTCTAATATCGATGTAATTGAGTTATACCCTAACTTTGAAAATGTACATCATGACGGTGAAGCTTCATACATCCCTACTGCAGATGCATATATGCCACGGCCATTTGAGAATCCTAAATGTCAATCTTCTTTAAATGCATAAGTGGTGATAAATAATTTGTATGAATCTTTTTATTATTCATCTGTGTTACGAACAGTTTTTAACGGTGAAGATGATGAACCAAACAACTTCATGATGATAGACTCTCCAATTAGAGGTGTTGAAATATAACGAGAAAGGCCAAGTTTATCTGCTGCTGATCCTGGAGTGTCATATGGAGCTCATGGTGATTATGTTGGTGACTTTAGTGAGCCCGAAGAGTATGTTAAAGCTGATGATAGTGATGAAAACAATAATCTTGACCAAGCTATCAGTGGTGATATCAACGCTTGTCATTTATCATCTACGAGTGGAGTTAACGATCTTCTTCATCAATATGAACCACCTCTCCATATGCACACCCTCGATTTGGATGTAATGCACGTAGCATAATTTCTAGAATATGCTCAAACATTAGAGTTTCTGACAAGCTAGAATCAATTTAGTGGTGAGCTCTGTGTTGGGATATAATTCATTACAAAAGAGGCCGTGGTTTCTGCTATAAAGCACAACAATATCAAAAACTCTGCATATTGCAGAGTAGTAGAATCCTCGCCGATCAAATATCATGGTCAGTGTACAATGTATGGCGCGGGTTGCAATTGGAGTATAAATGAAACAATATTGAAAAAGAAACAAGTAGGGGAGATTAGAAAGTATAATGCACCTCATACTTATGCATCTAGGCGTATTTCATAGGATGACATAAAATTGGATTCCAGCATGATATGTTCATGCATTTTGTCCTTAGTACAAGCAAATTTGGTCATTTTTGTTTTAGTTTTGGTTGCCAAGATATGGAATAGGTGTAGATACATGACTTCCTATAGGAAAGTATAGATAGCAAAGCAAAAGATAATTGTTTGACTGTTTAAATATTGAGATAAATCATACAATGATATTCCAAAATGGTTAGGTGCAATGCTATATTTTATTCCTATCACAATAGTGGAATTATAAACTATACTTGCATACCATTGTCATCGAATGTTGCAATGTATAAGTATTTTCCACTGACATTTTTGGATATTCAAATCTTGTATTGAAGGCTTTTCCTTTTGTAAACCTATTATCCAAGTAAACGATATATTCTTATATGAAAAACACAAAAGAACATTACCGTTAGCTGTTACACAAGATGACAATCGAAAAATAGTACTAATTGCCTTCGCCATTATAGAGGGTGAGATAAAATAGACATGGATATTTTTTTTAGCAATTTGTGTAGATATGTTGTTACACAACCTGGAATATGCTTGATTTCTGATCGACACAAACCCATAAAATCTGTGATCAGAGACTTAGATAGTGCATGGAAAACTCCGTGTGCATATTCTCTGTAATGCATTTGACATATTGCAGCTAACTTCGTGAGAAGGTTTAACAATAAGGAATTACGTCAACAAGTTGTTAATATAGGCATTTAATTGCATTTATGATTAATTACTCCTTACAATTATCAAGTGAACAAAAAATTAACTTAATTATAACAAAAATCACTTCAACCATTACTAAATAAATTTATATTTAATAATAAAAATTGACAACACCCTAATATTTCAACCAAAAATACTAATACAATCAAACTAAATTATATGATTTTAAGATAAATTATCTCAAAAATCAAATATAAAAATCAAAATCAATATTACGTATAATTAACTGTAGTCA
>JAQSVH010012022.1:0-11809 GCA_029448705.1 Adansonia digitata | reverse complement strand
AAACTATTTGTTATTTATATAAAATATTAAAAAAATTAAAAGATAACACTAAATTTACTTTTTAAACTAAGTAAAATAAGTTGCGGATATAAAAATCGTTGCATTATATTAAACATTATGCAACAGTTGAAAAAGTCAAAACGAAAATATTCAAATATAATAAAAGTACAAACTTGAAAATACTCAAACGTGGTATAATTCAAACCCAAAATAACCCTTGATCCAATATAACTCCTTAGTGTTAATCAAAATATAAAAAGAAAAAACCACTAAAAAGTAATCTAAAACTACCTGATTAATATCAAATCATATGGAAAAATTTTCAAGTCAACATAATTTTTAATTGGATACCACAATTACCTCAAACTATAATTAATGGCATGTATTATGTGACAAAGAGCATGTGTTTCAAAATTCCAAATTAGCTTCCTTGTGCATTTAGTGATAGATTAAAAAAAAAAAATCAATTGCAAAGTCTTTTTTTAATCCATTAGAAAGTCAAATTTCATTTAAATTGAAAATAAAAGTTAAGGATTATGAAAGACTTTGTAATCTATACCCATTATAAAAGCTACCTCCAAATTGCATGGGATAGCTTAATTTGAGCTTGAAGGTTTCATTTTTAGGGACGAGCAAAATATGTCTTTAGATTTTATTTGAGAATTATTTTATGTAGCGAGATGTTTTATTTGAGAATTAAGAGTTTTTAGGGACTAATAAATTAGGTCATTAGATTTAATTTAAGGTGTTTATTTTAAGCATAAAATTATGATATGATAAATTTGACTTTGAATTTATGCTTTATGGCTAATTAAAGAATTTAGGCATAATATCTATACTTATAATGAAAAGTTGCCCCCAAGGCATGAGAAATCTCAATTTAGAGAAAATTTTATCTTTGTAACATGTTCGTATATTTTGTATTAAAATATTACAAATATATATAATTTATAAGTTAATAAATTATTTTATATAAATTTTGATACATTTATATATTCGTGCCTTATTCATATTATTTTACTTATTGTATTTTAATTATTTTATTTATTTGAATCGCATCTCATTTCATTCTATATTGATTAATTTTAAATCTAAATTCATTATACTAAAGAATTAAATTATTACATATGTCATACATTAATATAATTAATTAAGTATTATATTCAAAACTTTAATTTAATTTTCCGAAGCGTGAGACGTGGCATATTCAAGTAATTTGGAAGACTTGGGATTTCTAAAATCCTATCTGACGACTGCAAGGTGTTTTAAAAGGAAAAAAATAATGAAAACAAAAACCTGGTTTTGATTCTTAAATAAACAATTAGGCAAAATATTCAACAAGTTTTGTTGGATAACAATAATTAAGATCTGAAAAATTAAGATCGTAAATATGCTTTCTAAATATTAAAAAAAAAAAAACCATTCAATTGTTAGAGAGGATTTTAGAAATTGGACAAACTAAAGTCTTTTTTTAATCAATGGCAAGGACTGATTCTCTGATTTGATTTCCATAAAAAATAAAATTTGCCTTGAATTCCATTATTTACAAACTTTTAATTTTTTATATTAAATAAAAATAATAAATGTATATAATTTGAACAATAAACAAATATTAAATATTAATCTATTTATTAATTTTAATTATTTATAAAATATATAATTTTATCTTAAAAAATAAATAAAATAAAAAATATTTATGTGTGGCATATGTAAATATAAATATTGATTTTTATATAAAAAGAAAAAAAGAAAAAAGACCAGAATTTACTGGTTTTGATGTCCCGAGATAATTTGCTATAACAAATAAACAAAGGCTAATGCAAACTTGTACTTATAACTACTACTATATTTTCATGCTTTTTTTGTCTTGATTTTGTAATTTTAGTTTTATAATTAAAATTGCCGAGGTGTGGGAGAACCAATATGAACACATAGTTGATTAAAATAATACATTTGAATGACCAGTCAAATTAGGGTTTAATCCCCAACATGTATTAATATAACTCCAAGTTTATAATGATCTATTATAAAATTCAGAGAAATTGAGGACGATCAATAATTATTTTTAAAAGATGAAAATAATCTTTAAAAGTTTAAAGATAAAAAATTATCTATAACAGTTATCTTTTAAAATTGTATTTCTAAAAAGATAATATTGTCCCTAATATTGTTAAATTAAGAATAACCTTAGTCCCAAATAGTGTTAAAATCAAAATAGAAAAGATTTTTCTTTTGATTATTCGTTTATCTTATTTTTAAAAATCTCTTATTTTGTAGTGATCTTGGATATTGTATCTACCATTAGCTCACTCTCCTCTACCCCGTCCTTAAGTTTGAAAATTGTTATGGTTTTACGCAAAATAAAAAAATAAAAAGATTGGTACGACAAAAGGTTCTTGAAAAAAAAAAAAAAGAGAAAAAACTTGAATTTAGATCATTTTACTTGTATTCAACTTGAATTACATTGTTTATGTATTTATAGATGCAATCTCTTAAGAAAAAAAAAAACTTAAACAAATTAAGGTCTTTTTTAAATCAATTACAAAGTCAAATTTCATTTAAACTGCAAAGAAAAGTTGAGGATTATTAAAAGACCCTATAATTGATTTAAAAAAGACCTTGTGTAAATTCTAGAATCCTCTCCAATGACTGCAAAGGTAATTTTTTAATCAATTACAACTGGATTTGATTCTCAAATCAACAATTAGACAAGGTCTTCAACACGTTTTCTTGGATGCCATGAATTAAGATCCAAAATTTAAGGAGAATAATTCATCGACTTTTATGGCAAAAACGGCACCAATTAAGTAACCAAATAGTTTTTATTATTAAAAAAGGGGAAAAAGTCCAGAAGACACTGGTTTTGATGTATCTTTGTAATTTGCTATAACCAAAAAAAAAAAAAAAAAGTTTGATGCTAACATGTATTTTTAAGACATAACTACTACTATTTGTAAAGCTTTTTTTTCTCTTGATTTTGTAATTTTCTAGTTTAATAATTAAAATTGTCCACTTAATAGAAATAACTGTAGGAGACCCAATATGAACACATGGTTGAATAAAAGATCATATTTGAATGATTAGTCAAATTAGGGGTTTAGTCCCCAAGATGCATTAATATCAACTCCAATTTTATAATGATCTAGTTATTGTGACTATGTTTGCTTACCCACCCCCACCCCTTACCTTAGGTTTGAAAATGTGTAAAGGATTCACACAACCTAAAAAGCTAAAAAAATTGGTATGACAAAAAGCTCTTGAATAAAAGAACTTGAATTTAGATCATTTATTTGCATTCAACTTGAATTACATTGTTCATGTATTTATACACATAAAATCAAAAAATATGAACTATTATCGCCGAGTAGAAACAAATGAAAGTTAAAATTAAAACATAATAAAGCCTAAGAAAATAAGCAATAATAATTAGCTAAATGAAAAGAGCCTTCAAAAGCATTTATTATGATCCTATAACTGTTTTTTTTTTATTTGAGAAAAAAAAAAAGCATCCTTTAACATATTAGAGGAAAATAGTTTCGTCCCCTTAACCATTTATCTACATATAGAGGGAGGAATAGTGATTGCCATAAGGTCCAAAGAAAGCAGTGTGCAATAGATCTTGTAGGAGTCATTGAAATGGATATTCCCACCTCAAACGGCATTATTTCCTCTGAATTCAATGTAGATAGTCAACCCGATCAGCCGGCGGAGACAATCACCTTCATGGACGCTGCCTTGTATGAAGCTGCAGCAGGAGGCAAAACTGAAGAATTCAATAATTACCAAGGCTTTGCACTTGAGTCGCTAAGAACCCAAAACCTCAACACCGTGCTCCATGTTTACTTGGAAGCCAAAGAACCTTCTGACAACAACTGCGTATCTGAAACCAGTTTTATCAAACAAATTGTTAACAAGTGTTATTCACTGCTACGACAACCCAATGCTAAAGGTCAAACTGCATTACACATTGCAGCAAGGTATGGATATTCTGCTATTGTGAAATTTCTTATCAATCACGCAAAAGCTCCTCATGGAGATATAGAGAATCCGGGAATGGACCAACTGGAAGCAGTCAGGGAGATTCTCAGAATGCCGGATCTGGAATCCAACACGGCTTTACATGTAGCAGTTCAGTATGGCCATGTTCAAGTGGTGCAAGCATTGCTGGAGTTTGAAGACCCTGATTTTCCATATTCTGTCAATAGAAACCAGGAGAGTCCACTTTACATAGCAGCTAGGAGAGGAGATGGGGCCTTGCTGACTATGATATTAGATAAATTGAGATCAACGGCTGAAGGCGGCCCCCACGGTAGAACAGCTTTGCATGCAGCTGCTATGGCCGGAGATGCAGGTAAGTTGCTCATCGTTATTGTCTTTGTTGCTTGAGACAAAGAATAGATTCCCCCCCTTGTTTTAAATCCAGACTCCATCCCTAGTATTATAGTTAAAATGTTGTTCATTAATATATATATATATATTCCCTTTTTCCTGGTTTTAGATGCAACACGGATAATATTAGAGAAGAAAGGGAATTTGACACTGCAAACAGATGAAAATGGACAGACCCCTCTTCATTATGCTGCACATTTAGGTCACTCTTCAGTTGTGAAAGAGTTGTTAAAAAGGGGTAAATGTGCTGCCTATATAGCTGATAAAAATTCGGAGATGACACCCCTTCTTATGGCAGCCAGACAAGGCTATGAACAAATAGTAAAAGAGATTATCTCGTGTTGTCCAAATTGTTGTGGAAAGATGGACAAAAGAGGTTGGAATTTACTTCATTTTGTCGCGGTTAGAGACTCTCCTTTCCGTTTCCTAAAAAGTTATGGTGAAACTGAATATAGATCAATCAGAAAACTGAGAAATGAGAAAGATGTCCATGGAATCACGCCTGCACAAGTATATGATGCATTTCTATCCAGATCGACAATTGCATTGGACCGTGATTCTTTCAAGAAGCTTATGTGGAAAAGGGTAAGTCTTACTGTTAGAAATGGCTTACCAAAACCTGAGTACAGCAACGCCTTTCTAATTTGCTAACCACGAACTTTTCCTAATAAACTGAGGCCCCATTCGGTTGCCTGGTGGCCTCCGGTTGGGTGCGAAGCGGTTGGTTTCTCAAACGTACCGCGCATCCCTTGGGATGACCCCATCACTGCAATTTGGACTTCTTCAACTGAATTGGCCCTTTCAATTTTCTCACCATCCCGTTTCTCTCCCACTATAATACCCTGCAATTTTTTTTTTCTGTTTTTCCCTTCGAATATATTAGACTTTTCAAGCAGTGCTGCTCGGGTCTTAACACAGATAGTCTGTCCAAGCCTTCACATAATTTATTTTTATGTGGATCGATCCAAATTAATGTTTAGAAAATAAAAAAAATATTTAAATTTAATTATAAAAATAAATAAATATTAATATAAATTTAATTTTGTATATATTTTTGCTTATATTTTTAATAGTACAACCTTAGAAGTAAGGCTCAAGCATGGATCAAACATTTAAAAAAATTTAGCCCATAGCTTAGCTCAGTCCATGAATACTATTAGAAGACATTCTTGCCAACTATTTATTTAGTTTTTTATTTTTGTCATTTTATTTTTTTAATTTAAAGTTTTTCAAATTAATTTGTTATAATTATTTAATGGCATTTATATCACTATTTAGTAATTAATAAAATAAAGAGATATAAATAGTAGATTATAAATTTTATAATCAAATCAATCACCATTGAATGAGAAAAATAAAATAGATGACTATATAAATAGTGATTAAATAACTACGTAAATGTATTACTATTATCTTTTGGCTCAAGCAAAAAAATTATTTATTTATGTAGTTATTAATAATTCCCATATATATTTACAATTAAATAATAACTATGGTTTTATACTTATGTTTTGAAGGTTAAATATCATAATAACCTAAAATCGATTAATGTGGTAGGAACAAATTATGAAGCTGTTGGGAGATATTGTGAATGAAGTAGTAGCGGAGGCACCTATTCATCCTATTCGCCTGCGAAAGGCCTCTGAAGATAGCAATGAGAAGGCAAGAGAAGCTAATTTAGTAGTAGCAGCACTTATTGCGACCGTGACATTCACAGCAGCTATAACCGTTCCAGGTGGTTACAAGAGTGAAAAAGGCCCAGAGCAGGGCACTCCTTTCCTGATTCATGACGCAGCCTTTATAATATTTGTTGTCTCAAATGCATTGGCCTTTATTTGCTCTATCGTTGCCATTGCCTTCCACTTCGAAATGGCTCTTCCTTTTCTTTCAAACGGACTAGATACTAGTGTTCCATTTGAATTGGCCGCTGGGTACATTGGTTATGCACTGTGGGCGATCGGGATTGCTTTCGGCACAGGCACTTTCGCGGTGTTAAAACCTTCCCTCGGGCTTGCTATTCCTGTACTTTGCTTCGGCCTCTTCATTTCTATCCTTATATGGTTGCGAATGGCACTTGTATTCGTTAGGAGCGTATTTTTTTGAGCATCCTTTCAAAAAATTTATAATAAAATTGAAAATAAAATAAATTTTGATTGTGTTTTGATAGAAGAGAAAGGTTAAAGGAAAGAAATAGGAAATATTACCGTTTTTCGCTCCCATAAAAAATAAATGAAGCATGATACAAAATTAGAAAGATATTAGGCGAATGGGTATATTCATAAGATTATTCATTATTTTTTAAATTATTAATTTTTAAAATTACATATGTTGCACATAATTTTACACATATTGATTTTTTTTAATTTACTAAATAATATATTTTTTCATATAATAATAAATTAATTGATAATAATCTAAAGAAAATTTACGTGATAATTTTTTTTTAAAACCTATTGAATTTGAAATATCCAAATCTGATCAAAACAAATCTAATAAAACAAAGAAATATGAAACTTTCTTAAAAAGCTTACCAAAGAGCCAAAAGCTAAAAGAAAATTTTTTTAAATTATTAAATTTATAATATTCTAAAATATGCCCAATAATAAGATACAAAAATGTTATTATAGTGAATGACAAAACAAAATCATTCTAAAAAAATAAGAAGGGAAAACTATATTAAAAAAATAAAAAACAATGGTTATCAAACTATTGCTTGATATTTGGTATTATTTTGAAGATAAGTTAAAGCAATAACTATTTATTATAGTTATTATCATTTAATAAAAACATTTTAATCAAATTAAACTTCTTATTTATAAATTAGATAAATATTATTAACAATAAAAATATTTATATTGGCAATTTAGAAATAGAGTAAATGGTAGTGCCTATTTTCGTTAGTTTAAAAGATTCTCCATTTTTGTGCGTTTATAAATAGTAGTTTTCGATATCACATACGTTTCATATAATTTTACATATTCAATTTTTAATTTATTAAATAATATATTTATTAAATAATCTATTAAATAATAATCTTAATAGATAATATATAATTAATGTATAGTAAACATTATTCAAATTATTGAAATAATTAAAATATATATAATATTTTGGTAATTTAAATACTGTAATAACGAAAGAATTTTAAATCATAATTAAAATATTTGCACAATGTTAAAAATATAGATTTGTTGTAGATCAATGTTTCCTGCTCTAACATTAGACAATGTAAAGATAGGATTTTCATTAAAATCATCTTCAAATATTTGGCCCTCATTCTCAACCAGATCTGCTCACGAAGTTAATGGAATATGCAATATTCTATATTCAAAGGTTTTATAAATTTATAATTGAAAAATAAATTGTAAAAATTGTCGTTTAAACATCCTGAATAAAATAAACAAATACTTATCATTGACAATGATGATTTCTCTTTTTGTCCATCTTAATTTCATTTCTTTTTTTTTTTAATTGAGAATGTTGGCATTAACAACAAAACCAACAATATCTAGCAAAAGAATAAAACATATTATTGCATTTGTTATTCATATTAGTATTATAATATATAAAGAATTTTTTTTTTACGGTGAAAACATGTCTATTTCCTTGTCAACGTGTTTTCTCAAATCATCAAAGAAAAATATCATAGACCAAAATATTTTTGTAGATCTAAGAAGTTGCTTCATTGACAATGATATATTTTGTTAGTGACAATTCTAGTTTGTTATGAACATTAATATACTAATCAAATGACCTTTTAACTACATCTTTTGTAACAATATAAGTCTTTTCTTTTTCGAAAAAACATCTTTGAACTTTGTCACTGTATTATTAAAAATTTTCTCTAGAAGAAACTTTAATGATTTATTCTTTTTAAGATATTTTATAAATTGAAAATATTAACAATCATCATTTAATCTACATCAATATTAAAAAATTGTTATTTCATACTATTGTATAAAAGAAAACAACTTACAAGAGAAAGGTTAAAAAAAAAAAAATACAACCAACATAATTGATGAGAATGCTATCTTGAATGCTAATGCATCCATTTTTATAACGGAAATTCTTAGTTTAATTGATATATAACTCTAATATTAATTAAATGAAAATTAATCTAAAATTATAACAATTTAAATATGATTTTTGAATTTAATTTATTTTACAATTAATATAATATTACTAATATTATAATATATAATATCAGCAACGCATGATAATTTGAAGTTATATATAATTATATATAGTAACATTAATTCTGAAATATATAATATCAACAACACATGATAATTTCAATATATATATATATAAAATTTAAAATAAAACAATCTTTTTTTAATTCTTAGTTTAAATCTTATTACATAATTAATAATAAAATATTATTATAATGTATAATTTTCAATGTATCAATATGCACAATTTAAAATAAAATCATCTATTTCTCAACATATATCTCATAAAAATAAATTCTTAGACAAATGACTAAGGCTACTTTTAGATGTCACCGCACCTTCCTAAGAGAAAAGTCGGGGGAAATTCCGCCTACTGAATGCCCCCCCATTGGGGGTGCTACTCTCTAGTATGCTACTGGATCCCCAGTCAAAGGGATAATCTCCTTTTCGACCACCACTTTTTCTTTTATTTTTCTTTTATTAATTTTTAATATAATTTTAATTATTATTTAGTAAATATAATTTTAATATATATTATATGATTTAATATAATATAATTTTAAATAATTTATTTTTTATATAAATATAATTTTAATAATTTGTAATTATTTAACATAAATATCAAGTTAATTTATATTTTATTATTTAATATAAATATAATTTTTATTATTATTTAACAATAATATAATTTATTTATATTTTATTATTTGATATAAATATAATTTTAATAATTTTTAATTATTATTATATATCTACAAACATTTTAATCGAATGTCCGAATGATCGTTTTTTATTCTCATCTCACCGCTACTGCTACGATTAAATTCAAACACATGTCACACTATTGATTTCAATATCACTGTTACAGTATCTAATCTCATTGCTATAGTAATTAATCTCACCTTCATTTGGATGGACAGTAAAATTTACTTTGATAAGATTGAAAATAATAGTAGCAATAAGATTGAGAACAACAGTGGTGAGATTAAAATTAATGGTAGGATATGTATTTAGATTCAATCACAACGGTGACAGCGAGTGGGAATAGAAAATAACTATTAAGGGCATTTGATTAAAATTATGTGTATATATATAATAAATAATTAAAAATTAATGAAATTATATTTGTATTAAATAATAAAATTAAATAAAATTATATTTATGTTGAACAATAATTAAAATTTGTTACAATTATATATTAAATAATAAAATTAAATTTTTATTTATTTAAATAATAATTAAAATTATATTTATACTAAAAAGTAAGTAATTAAAATTATATTTATATTAAACAATAAAATATATAAAATTATATTATATTACGCAATAATTAAAAATAATATTTATTTTAAAAATAAATATAAAAATATTTAAAAATAAATAATAAAAAAGGTGAAAGGGATAAAAGAGGGGTTACACCCTCCAATGGGGTTCCGGTTTATTCACTGGACTCAGAAGAGTCGAGTCAAAATTGGACCTCGATGAGGTGCAAGCCACACTTGTGGTGCATCTAAATGTAACCTCAGTTATGATGCCGATCAGTAGGGTGAAGTCCCCTATTTTTGCCTAGGTTTTCATTGTGCCCTAAGTGAACGAAACCATTTTTCTATAACATGTAATAGGATGCCATTTTTCAGGGAAAAAAAATAAAGGAAAAGGAAGGATCGGAATTAATGCTTTCGATCTTTCTTTTTTTTTTTTTTTCTCATTATGTAATTATTATTGCTTTTCTTAGCTTTATTTTTTTATCCTTAGAATTAAATTTCATTTTATTTCTATTTAGGATTTGGTGATAATAGTTATCATTTTTCTTATATTTTAAGATACTGTCAAGTTGAATGCAAATAAAATTATCTAACTTCTGTTCAAAGACTTTTGTCATTCCAATTTTTTTATATGTATATCTTGTGTGAATCCTTCGCACATTTTCAAATGTAAGAAGAGGGCCAGAAAATGGTAGAGACTATCTAGATGATTAAAAAATTGGGGTAGGTTTTCTTGTTGGGGTTTAAGCCTCAACTTTCAATTTGTCCTTTAAAAAAAAAAGACAAATGACCCATTAAAGATTTTCAATTTACCTTTTTTTTTAAAGTATCCTAGATGGCAAGTTCTCAATGTACAAAATATGGTGAAGGGGGCGAGTTCCTAGTACATGTAAGAACTTCGTTAATTTTGTTGGCGATTTTTTAATGATTTTTAATGAATATTAAAAATAAGTATAATTCGAGAATTAATTTAAAAATAGTTTATATTTAGAAACAAATAAAAATTGCATTATTTATATAAAATGGCCTTTTTTTTTAATCCTTAACTTTTGTTTTCAATTGGACTAATTTAAAATTATGAATGAAGATTACAAGGTTCTTTTTTAATCAATTACAAGGTATAATCTTTTTAAATTGGAAAAAAAAAGATTAAAGATTTGAAAAGACAAAAAAACCCTTAGAAAATAAGACTTACCTTATTTTAAACTCTGATCTTTGTTTCACTTCTAAAATTTTAATAGAACAATAATTTTAATAATATTCAAAATAATTAATTTTTATTGTTACAATCAACATAGTTGGTACTGTACTTATATCCATTGTATTAGCTAGCACAAATTGATTTTAAGATAAAACAAAATACAATATCAATATCATACCATTTTGGCTTTTGCACTAGTCATATGCATTGATTGGTACAAGATTTTGAATTTCTTTTAAAACAATCTATCTTATTTGAGTTTTTAAATTAATTTATAATATTTTCTTGATTATTTTTATTTTTTTGTAATTATATTTAAAAATAAATTATATTCATTAAATTAAACTATTGAACGTAATTAATAATAATTTAATTTATATTTTAAATAATTTTATTTTATTTATTTGATATTTAAAAATATTGGATATTAAATATTTATAATCTTAAAATTTATGTTTTGCATATAAACTTACGTACAATGGAAGTACTTTTGTTTGTGTATATAATATATATTTGATTAAGGTATTTGAAAATAAGCTAAATGTATGAAAAAAAATTGAAAATGCTGGTAAACCCAAAATGACACCTAATCAATAATAATTTAATTTATGTTTTGAATAATTTTATATTTATTTTATTTATTTTATTTATTTGATGATTAAAATTTTGGATGTTAAATTGTTATAATCTTAAAATTTATATTTGCAAAAAATTCAAATTCAATAGGTTAAGGTTCGATTCTTACATAGAGCTTAAATTTTTAACATTTTACAAAGGCGGAT
>JAQSVH010011917.1:0-11815 GCA_029448705.1 Adansonia digitata | reverse complement strand
TTAGTCTAGTTCAGCTAAATTTCAATGGATGGCTATTTTGAGTTAAAGTTAAAACATATTTTTTACATAGAGCCAAGTTATAGCTATTTGGAGTAGGGTTTCTCTTTGAGAGGATGTAGCTGAGATTATCCACCAAACTCAGCTGAAAACTTGCTCCATTTAGAAGGTTTAGCCCTTGATCAAACCATCTATCCTTGCAGAGAGATTACTTATGAATAAGTTTGGTTGAATTTTCAGGATATGATCAACTTGCATGGGGATGACATGATTAGCCAAAAGGGTTTAAAAGCACCTTGGGGATGATCATTAGAGGGAATCCTTTCAATTCTTAAGCTAAAAAAAAGAGAAAAAAAAAAGCGAAAAAGAGAGAAAAAGAAAAAAAGAGAAGAATGAAGAGTGATAACTTCAAGTTTCTGTGTAAGTTTTTTTTTCCTCATCTTTTATCTTCATTATGCATTTTCTTATCTTTAAAGTAAGCTTAATGATCCTAAGCCATGCTTAGGTGATGATCTGTGACAAGTTGCTAGAATAAGTTATGGCCAAATCTTGAGCTATGACCTCAAATCATAATATTTTGTTATTCCTTGGCATTTTTTGTTCAAAGTTCTATGAAAACCAAGTTTTCCAAGAAGAAAGTTTGTTTTCCAAACATTTTGTGTTGATTTTCTTAGTTTCATGTAGTTTTTATTATGTATTTTTCCATATTTTGATTATGAGTTTACTTT
Organism: Adansonia digitata; assembly: GCA_029448705.1. NCBI lineage: Eukaryota > Viridiplantae > Streptophyta > Magnoliopsida > Malvales > Malvaceae > Adansonia > Adansonia digitata. The sequence continues at coordinate 11,090 of JAQSVH010011917.1, read as the reverse complement.
TATATTATCCATATTTCATGATAAGTATAATACGTGCATTGTACGATATTTCCGCGCATTATTGTCAGATTCACATGGCCATGCATTTTCCATAAATATATTATGATTATGGTAACGTTATCATGCATATTTGAAAATTAATGTACATTCATAGTAATGTAATGTTTGAAAGTGAAATCATGTATGATGCCATGTTAGTAGATTATTGGTGAAAAGTCACGTTTAGATAAGTATTTAAGAGTGCTAAAAACTTTTAGGGTTCATTTTGTAATTTTTCCATAATGATTCCATGCATATTAGGGGTCATTTTGTAACTTTTATGCATTTTTGTGTCATTTTTTATGATTTAGGGAGTATTATGTCATTACATGCATTTTAATATCATTTTAGTTAATTTCTATGATTTAGGACTATTCATGCATTCTCATATACTTTAGGGTCATTCTAATAATTTGCAATGTTTTAGGATCATTTATGCAATTTCATGCATTTTTTATATCGTTTAGGTCATTTTCCATAACTTAGTGCAATTTCATATATTTTGATGTCATTTTGGTCATTGTTTATTATGTAGGGACTTGTATGCAAATTTTATGATTTTTTATGTCATTTAGGTCATTTTCCATGATTTAGGGACTTTTATATAATTTCATGTATTTTTTATGTCATTTAGGTCAATTTCCATGATCTAAGGACTTTTATACAAATTTTATGAATTTTAACGTCATTTAGGTCATCTTCCATGACTTAGGAACTTTGATGTAATTTTATGTATTCTAATGTCATTTAGGTCATTTTCCATGACTTAGTTTGATGTCATTTAGGACATTTTCCATGACTTAGGGACTTTGGTGCAATTTTATGAATTTTGATGTCATTTAGGTCATTTTCTATGACCTAGGGACTTTGCTGAAATTTCATGAATTTTAGTGATATTTAAGTCATTTTTTGTGACTTAAGAATTTATTATGCAAAATTTCATACATTTAAATCATTTTGTATGATTTAGGGACCATTCCATAGTATCCATGCATTTTAGATCCATTTAGGTTATATTCCATAATCAAAGGGTCCTTTTGTAATTTCATGAATGTACTTTGGGTCATTTTCATAATGTTATGCTTTAAATTTAATATGTTTATATGTTAACTATAATATAACATTTTTAAAAAATTTGAGGCAATATTCTCAAATTAAAATCGTTCATAGGTGTGCTTCCAATATATGAAAATCACCTCATCAATTATTTTATGCAAAAGAATATGCTCTTTAAACAAGTAAAAAAAATTTTTAATTTTTTCAAAAAATAAAACTTTCATATTCTTCTAGATTTGTGAGGGGGTGTGAAAAATATTTTGATTTTCAAAAAATATAAGCATTTGGTTTACATAAAATGGAAAATAATATTAATTATAAATAATTTCAAAAATGGGGAATAATAATTAAATACCAAAAAGAAAATAAAACTAAGCATAATCAAGACTTTAGGTAACACATTATTAAAAGGTACTAATTTTCAGATGTCATGAAAAGGATTGCTCCTTACTCATGATTGTAATCGACTCTCGAACCCTTTCACTTGAACTTTGGTATAAACATAGACTTCAGAGCTTGTTTTCAAGGGTTTCATAACCCTTCAAATACGAGTTTGGATAGGTGACCAACCTTACCTAGCCAAAACTAGGTTGGTGGCAACTTCAAGATATTTGGTCATTTTGTAATGATCATTTAGGGTTAAGTTAGACGAATGATTTGTCTAATAATTTAGCCCTATCCCAAAACAAGAAAAATGAAATTTATTTTTTAAGGGATTCGTGTTTGACACTTTACATCATGCGTTTCCACAAATTGTATCAAAATAATCATCAAACAAAATATGGGAGAAGGTGCTACACCATGGGAGCCACCTTTAGAATCCCTTTGCCTGATGTAATCTTGTTTTTGCCTGTTTTGTCGCTTTAATGAGGATGTCAAGCTCTAAACGAAGGATTTGTAACACCTCCATCCTATATTAGGTGACTTTTGAAGATTTGCTATGATATATATGGAGACTTAAGCAAATACTTATAAGGTGCCTTTTATAGGCTAAAACGATGAGATTTCATGTCAAAATGGATAACACCTTGCAAATTGGGTGTGATCTTAATGCTTTATGGCAAAAATAAGTAACAAAAAATAAACACAACAATGAAAGAAGACTTTGGATGCTATTTGATAAATTGGACAAATATAATATTTTTAATTTTGAAAATTTTAACTATTGATTTATGATATAAAATTTAAACTAAAAAAATAAACTTTTAGTAAACCTTTATTAATCTTTTTATAAACTATTCGAATATACATGTTTTCGGGGTATTTTTGTTCAGAATAAAAATTTAAATTATCCTAAATCTATATTAAAATGGTCTAATAAATCTTGAAAACTTCAGCAGAAAGTCAAGTTCGGCTTTGAAATTATATAATTTTCTATCCTAACAAACCATAAAAATCGTTATATCAAAGCAATTACAATTAATAAAAACAATACAAAACGTTTAAAACAAAACACTAAAGCTAAAATAAAATTTTCTATTATTGAGTGCCTTAATACCTATATTATATTAAGAATATTCCTGCGTGATGCATAGGTGGTGAATAATCATAATTTAAACTAAAATTATATAAATTTACTTCACAATACTAAAATGAAAAACATGTTTAGAATACAAACATTTCATTTGGATAACACATTATCAAAGTAATAGAATAATGATTAGAGAAATGATAAATGATATATTATAGTAACTATCCACACCTAAATGAATAATTATTTATGCATTCAAATACTTAAAAATCGAAATTGATATTGAATATACAAAATAACCAAAAGATTTTGGAAAAAGTATATTTACCTCTTTAAGATTTGGTAAAAAACTACTTACCTTCTTTTAGTTTGAAAAATACCCACTTACTCCACTAAGGTTTGAGAAAATATACATTATCCTCAAAAAGGTATTACTTTTAGGTTAAAAAAGACAAATATACCTTTTGTTAATTATTAATTTTTTTTACTTTTAAAAAAAAATTGTTTTGCTTTTCATTCTTTTTTTACTCAAAACCTTTTTAACTACAAAATTAACATTAATCAATATCGAGTTAAATTATAATTTAATTATACTTTAATTCAAATATAAATTATAAATATTTTAAACTTATGATAATGTAGATTAGTTTTAACTGGTTGAGTACTAATTGACACAGTAGCAAACATCAGAGTTAAAGTTTTACTAAAAATCCCACTTTTTGGGTGATCCGTTAGTACCAATGTTAGCCTCCTCTCTAAAGCCTAGTTCAGCATTATTATTGAAAAAGCTTATGTTAGAAAAAGCTTCAGCTGAAAAAAAGTGCTTTTTTTAAAGTTTGGTGAAAAAATGTGGTTTAAAAACTTTTAAGTGTTTAGTATTACTATGAAAAAAATATTTTGAGGAGTTAAAATATTAAAAAAATATATCGAAAATAATAAAAATTTAGAGATATGAGGTTAATTAAGTCATTTCATCCAAGCCAGCTTTCAACCTTTAAAAGCTTCATTTTCCTGACTTTTTGGTTTAAGTTGCTAAACTTAAATACAAAGGCCAAAATTTTTAGTTGTGTAGCTTTGTGTTTGCGGTGAAAAGTAGTTTTTGATACTAATAACAATGCTAAATGGCTCCCAAGGCTTATGGCATGCCTTATTTTTGGGTAGTTCCGCTCATCGAAAGTTTTTTTTTATATGAAAAAAATATTCTTAACTTATCTTTAATTCAATTTATATTTATTAACTTTAATACTATTGCTATTTAAAAATAAACAATTGTTATTATTTAAAAAGTCTAATGATAAAGAAAATGATTAAAACAAAAAAATGAAAAATAGATAGAAAAAATTCATATTTTTAATATTTGAACTAAAATTTGAATAACTATTAGTTTGGTTACTAGGATGCTACATAATTACTTCTTTCAAGAGATAAAATGCGTTTTTATTCTTGCTTCATCATTTTTTCTTTAATCAATTTCATTATCACTAAAACTTTTAAATAAAGTTAATTAATTAATTTAATTAAAAATATTTTAATAAATTCATTACAAAGTTATAATTAATTGAATTGAGGATAAATATAAAATATTTAACAAGCACTTGAATTAGAATAATTTAATAAGAATTTAACCGATGTGATCTAGCTAATGCAAAACATCATACAGGATGTTCCAAAGGACAACATAGATGATTTTCCAAGGACTTGCAAATGCCAAGTGGACCTTTTACACAAGCTTGGGCTAAACAACTACAAAAAGATATTCAGGGACTAATCAAGAAGCTATTCATACAAAAAGCTAATGATGGAAATTGCATGGACTAGGAATTCAAGGAGGAAGTGGGCTTCAATCAGCCATGCTTAGTTAACTTGCTTCAAGCTTATGAGCAAGTTATTTAGTGATTGGGCCAAATTTTGATATTTAGGCTTATCTTTTGTTTACTTATGGGCCAAACCTTTTTAATAAGTGGCACATGCCTATCACATGTTATTTTAATTATTTTAAGTATCTATATCTAAGGCCAATGCTTAGGGACACTAGTTATTGGGCTTAGGGCTTTGTTTTGACATTTTAATTGGCCATCTAAAGGCCTATACGAGTTTCACTTATTAAGATGTCTTAGGGTTTTGTTTTTTAGCTATAAATAGTCTATTGTAATTTTAAGACTGGTTTTTAGTTTTTTTTTAGATGATTAAGATAAGTAATCTTCCTGGTAAGACAAATTTCTTTAAGTTCTTTGAACTCCAAAAGAACTTATCAAGGTTAGTTTAATCTTGTTGGGTTTAACTTTTGATCTTCTTGGTTTGCAATTTATACTAAAGCATTGGGTCAAGTTTCCAATTCCCTTGGTATTCTTGGTTTGTGTTTTGTATTTAAATTGTCTGGTCAAGAATCCTTTTTTTGTTTCTTATTATTTTTCTAGGTTTCCAGTCTTTATCCAAATTGTTATTCAGGGGTTTTAAGATATCGTTCTTAGGGTTTTCGCATCATTTGGCTTTAGAGCTTTGCTTTAGATCAAGTGATATATCTCTTATTTCTTTTATCAAGCTATTTTTGTCTTGATTAGCCTCTTAATTTATTACTAATCATTAGTTTACTATTTAAAAAAAGGAGAAAAGAAAAGAAAAAAGAAAAACAAAAGAGAAAAGTTAAAAAAAAAAGTGGCAAAAAAAAGGTTGGATCCACTAGTAATGAGGCAATTTGTATTTTGAAAATTTGGAGAGTTTAATCCAATTTTACCCCCTTAAGTTGACTAGATTTTGTTTTTTCCTTTGATACCTGGGTAGTATCCCCTTTCTCTCCTTCCAATTAATTCTCTGATTGTCTTACTTTTGTTGTATTCTTTATAGTTTCTTTTTTCTCTGTAAAATTAATTGATATTTCAGATTGACCAAATTTGTACTTTTTTATATCCTAGTAATTTTCTTTTTAATCTATTTCTAATCAATTTTCTTTCCAATTAATTGATTGACTTTTTTCTAAATTTTAGTTTTCACACTTTCAGTCATTCCTACACCTAATCACCATAATTTATAGAACATTCAATGTTTTGTTTCATCTTTTATTTCTTTTTATTGGGTTTTTAGGTCTTATGCATAAATTGAGTCAACCCATATCTTTTGCTATTTACTTTAATTTCCTTAGTCAATTTTCTATTTTCATACGTCACTTTTTTTTTATTGTCTTTCTTTATTTCCATGTAGTTCATATGCAAATTTAAGAGCTATCAGTAGTTTGAATTGCTTCAAATTGGATTTAACTTTTGACTGCTTCGTTGTGAGTCTCAAAGAACTAAAAAAAAAAATTCTATAGTGGTAAAAAGCGAGAGACAGTGAGATCATTAGAGTAAGAGAAAAGCCAAATTAAGTGAAAACATGAGTGCAAGGCCTAAATTGAGGATAAACACATGAAGGAGTGATTCTTGTGAGGTCCTAACCAATTTTTGTTATTACATGCATGAATTTGGCTAGAAAAGGCATAGAAGTATCCAAATAGGATAGTAGTAGCAGTGAAAAGCAAGAAACACAGCCAAAACTTACTTTCACTCTTCGGGCCATGCAACAACAGTTTGAAAGAATGCAACTTGTCTTTGGAAATATTCAAGATAAAATAGATAGAAAAGAAGTTGTGATTGGGAGGATGAGAAGAGAGCAACCAAATGAAAAGAGGCAAAAAAAACCAAATATCCAACCTTTGGGAGAAGATGAGCTAGTGGATGAAGAGAAGGATAGAAGTGAGGTAGAGTATATGAATGCTGAAAGATTTGCACAAAGAGGAGGTAGGCAAGACCACTAGCCTAGAAGAGAGCATAGGAATCATATTGGTATGGATCAAAATATTAGTAACATTAAAATGAAGATTCCTTTATTTTGGGTAAAAATGATCCTGACTTGTATCTAGAGTAGGAATGAAAAGCTAAGCTTATGTTTGAATGCCACCATTATTCAAAAGAAAAGAAAGTGAAACTTGCTGTAGTTGAATTCACAGATTATGTGATTGTTTGGTGGGATCAGGTTATTCTTAGTCGTCATAGAAACTTGGAGAGACTTATTGAAACTTGGGCTGAGATGAAAGCTATATGAGGAAGCATTTCATGCCAAGCCATTATTACCGAGATTTGCATCAGCAGCTTCAAAACCTTACTTAAAGTTCCAAGAGTGTAGAGGACTACCATAAGGAGATGGAAATTACCATGATTAGAGCTAATGTGGAAGAAGATTGAGAGGCAACCATGGCATGTTTCTTGAATGGCCTGAATCAGGAGATAGCTAATGTGAATAAGTTGCATCATTATATAGAACTGACATGGTGCATATGCTATAAAGGTGGAAAGGCAACTTAAGTTAAAAAGGGTGCACATGTCTACTTCATCAAATTCGGGTTCCAATTCTTCTTGGAAAACAAAATGAAGCAAAACTAAAAAGGACAAAGTTATTGCCAAGTTTAAGAAAGACAAGGATAAAAATATAGGCAAGATGGTCAGCGATAAAAAAAGGTACCAACTCTTCCCAATCTAAAAGATATTGTGATACTAAGTGTCTTAGATATTTAGGAATAGGTCATATCGCTTCTTAATGTCTCAACAAGAGAGCTATGGTTATGAGAGCCAATTGTATAATTGTGACCGATGATGAAAGCAAAAAGCATTCTTCTTTTTCATCTGAAGAAAAAAGTGACATCGAGTATGCGATCCATGGAGAAGCCTTAGTAGTTAAGCATTTTTGAATCTTCAAATAAAGTAAGATAGAAATAAAGAGCAATGTGAGAACATCTTTCATACTCGTTGTCACGTTAATAATAAGGTTTATACTTTGATCATTGATAGAGGTAGCTATACCAATGTAGCTAGTACTACCTTAGTGGAGAAGTTGGGATTACAATGCATGAGACATCCTCAACCATATAAGCTACAATGGCTGAATGAATGTGAGGAGGTTAAGGTGAATAAATAGGTGATTGTTTCTTTTTTAATTGGGAAATATTCTGATGAGGTGTTATGTGATGTTGTACCTATGCATGTAAGTCATATCTTGTTGGAAAAGCCATGGCAATATGATAGACATGTTATACATGATTATTTCAAGAACGAGTTTTTTTTTTCAAAAGGATGGTCGATGTGTAACACTTGTTCTAATGACATCCAATGAAGTGTATGAATATCAAAATAAAAGAGAGGGAACCAAAGTGAGACCATATGTAATGAAAAAGAAAAAAGTGTGAGCTATGAGAAAAACAAGAAAATGAGAGCAAAAACAGAAAGAGAGTGCCAGAAAAGCAAGTTAGAGTGTATGAGCAAGAAGAGAATCTAAAACAAGAATAAAAAGTAAAAGCTTGTATGCAAAAAAGAGGGATTGCAAAAGTGTTTTTTATGCTCAAAAGCCACTGATTGTACTTATGTACAAGGAGGTTTATTATAACACTAATGCTCTTAACCCTTTTTTGTCTGGTGTTGTTATTTCCTTGTTATAGGAATTTGAAAATATCTTCGTAGAAAAAGTTCCAAAAGGATTACCACCAATTAGAGGAATTAAAAATCAATTGGTTTCATCCCTAGTGCAATAATTCTCAATCATTTGGCATATAAGAGCAATCTTGAGGAGACAAAAGACTCTAAATGCAAGTTGAAAAGCTGTTAGCAAAGGGGCATGTAAGAGAAAGCATGAGTTCATGTGAAGTGCCTGTGTTATTAGTTCCAAAGAAAGATGGAACTTGAAGGATATGCATGGATTGTAGGGTTATTAATAAAATCACTGTAAAGTATCGTCACCCTATTCTTATATTAGATGATATGCTAGATGAGTTGTATAGTTCTTGAAGATTTTTTAAAATTGATTTGAAAAGTGGATACCATCAAATTAGAATAAAATCAGATGATAAGTGAAAAACTACCTTTAAGACTAAACATGGGTTATATGAATGGTTAGTAATGCCATTTGGTCTTACTAATGCACCTAGTATATTTATGAGATTGATGAATCATATTTTACATGCATTTATTAGCAGGTTCATTGTTGTATATTTTGATGACATTCTAGTGTACTGCAAGAGTTTAGATGAGCATATGAATCATTTGAAATGTGTGCTAGATGTTCTAAGAAAGGAAAAGTAGTATGCTAATATGAAAAAATGTTTTTTTTTTGCATGGAAAAAGTTATTTTTCTTGGATTTATTGTGAGTGCAGAAAGCTTCGAAGTTGATCCAAAGAAGATAAAGGCAATTAAGAAGTAGCCGACGCCTAAATCTGTGACTGAAAGAAGGAGTTTCCATGGGTTGGCCAGCTTCTACCAATATTTTGTAAGGGACTTAACACGATTGCTTTACCTTTAGCAGAAGTGATTAAGAAGCATGTGAACTTTAAATGGGGAGATGAACAAGAAAGAGTCTTTAATTTGTTGAAAGATAAATTGTTTTTTACTCCTTTATTACAATTGCCTAATTTTAATAAAACTTTTAAGATTGAGTGTAAAGCTTCAGGGATAGGTATTGGTGCTGTCTTGATGCAGGAAAAACGTCCCATAGCATTTTTCAGTGAAAAACTCAGCAGAACCACTTTGAACTACTTAACATATGACAAGGAGTTGTATGCATTGGTGATGGCTCTAAAGACGTGATAGCATTTCCTTTGGCTTAAAGAATTTGTCATTCACTCCGATCATGAATCCTTAAAACACTTAAAAGATCAAGGCAAACTGAATCACCACCATGCAAAGTGGATAGAGTTTATTAAGCCATTTTCTTACATTATTCAATATAAACAAGGGAAAAACTATGTTGTAGCCGACGCTTTGTCATGCAGGTATGCCCTAATATCTACACTTAGTGTGAAGTTGTTGGGATTTAAGTATATCAAAGAATTATATGTAAAAGATCATGATTTTACAAATGTGCATAGGGCATGTGAAAATTTTGCTTTCGGTAAATATTATAGGCATGATGATTATTTGTTTAAGGAGAATAAGCTTTGTGTACCTTCTTGTTCTTTGAGAGAATTACTTGTGCATGAGTCTTACAATGGTGGATTAATAGGGCATTTTGGGTTCATAAGACATTGGCCATATTGCAAGAACATTTTTACTGACCACAAATAAATAGGGATATTGAAAGAGTCTGTCCTCGTTGTATTTCATGTAGACAAGCCAAGTTTAGGACATTACCTCATGGTTTATACACCCCACTTCTTATACTTAATGGACCATGGATAGATTTGTCTATGGATTTCATTTTAAGGTTGCCTAGAACAAAGAGGGGAATAAATTCAATATTTATGTTTGTTGATAGGTTTTCTAAGATGGCTCATTTCATTCCTTTCCATAAAACTGATGATGTCACAATCATAGCTGATTTGCGCTTTTGAGACATTGTTCATTATATGGGATTCCTAAAACAATTGTGAGTGATCGAGATGTTAAATTCCTTAGTCATTTTTAAAGAATATTGTAGGGAAAATTGGGGACCAATTGCTCTCCACTACTTATCATCCCAAATTGATGGGTAAACCAAAGTAGTAAATCAAACCTTAAGAACTTTGCTACGATCTATCATTCAAAGAGTTTGAAAACCTGGGAAGATTGTATTCTTCTTGTTAAGTTTGCTTATAATCATTCTGTGCATTCTTCAACTAGTTATTCTTTTTTTGAGATTGTTTATGTTTTTAACTCTTTGACTCTATTAGATTTGATGCCTTTAATAGTGAATGAGATAGCTAGCTTAGATAGAAAGAAGAAGGCTGATTTGGTGAAACATATCCATGAATAAGCATGATAGCACATTTAGAAGAAGAATGAAAAGCGCATTGCCTAGGTTAATAAAGAAGGCCGACTTGTCACTTTTGAACTTGAAAATTAGGCATTGGTTCAAATGAGGAAAAAAAGGTTTCCAACACAAAGGAAATCCAAGCTATAACCGCATAGAGATGGATTTTTCCAAGTCTTGGAAAAGATTAATGATAATGCTTACAAGTTGGATCTGCCAAGTGAGTTCCACGTTTAATGTTTCTGATCTTTCTCCTTTGGATGTAGGTACTAATTAGAGAATGAATCCTTTTGAGGAATGAGGGAATGATGTGATCCAGCCAATGCATGACAATGTAGAGGATATTCCTAAAGATAACATAGATGATGTTCTAAAGGACTTCCAAGTGCCGAGTGGACCTCTTACATGAGCTAGGGCTAAACAACTACAAAAAGATATGCAGGGACAAATCAAGAAGCTATTCATACAAGAAGCTAAAGATGGAGATGGCATGGACTTGGAATTCATAGAGGAAATGGGCTTCAATCAGCCACGCTTAGTTAACTTACTTGGCCAAATGCTGATATTTAGGCTTATCTTTTGTTTACTTATGGGCCAAACCATTTTAATAAGTGGCAAATGCTTGTCACATGTTATTTTAATTATTTTAAGTATCTATATCAAGGGCCCATGCTTTGGGACACAGCTACTGGGCTTAAGGTTTTGTTTTGACTTTTCAATTGGCTATCTAAAGGCCTATACGAGTTTCACTTGTTAGGATGTCTTAGGGTTTTGTCT
>JAQSVH010011864.1:0-11820 GCA_029448705.1 Adansonia digitata | reverse complement strand
ATAATTGCTCTCATCGAAGTAAAAAAATCATAAAAATATATAAATTTAAATTTAAAAAATAATACATACAAATACTTGAAGAGCTAACTAACCTTCAAACTTTGCACTAGAATACATCAAAGCAAATTCTATTTATAAAGTTGAAGTTAGCTCTTTAAAATTAGAAATTAAATTAAAAGTAATGTAAAGTAATTGAATTGTAATTCATTTGTAGAAGGCAAATAAATAAATTTGGAATTACAAATGAATATTAATGATAATGTACAATTTTTACCTTCAATTTAATTAATATAGAAGGAAAGCAAGACCAAAAGTAATTAAAGATTACTAAAAATAAAGATTACATATACAATTTAATTGACGATAGTTGAAAAAATTAAACTCAAAATAATATATATAGAATTCAGAGAATAATATTAGCTTAAAAGTATGATTATCAAAAGATAATTAAGGTGATACTTGATATTGATTTAATTAAATGCTTGAATATAAATTGATAACTATGTATTAAAATAAGTGCAAGTGTCGAAATATAAGATACTCAAAAATTTAGACTATCGTATGAAAATTACCTTTTCTTACCAAAGATAGTGGAGATCTCTCAGTTATCAGTAACACAATTAATTAAAATCTATTTAACAACGTAAACTCTTCTAGCAGGATTTTAAGCACAAACATTGGAGGATGAAATTTTAGTATGGTGAGAAACAAATAAATAAATAAATAAAAACATAAACAAATAAGAAATAAAGATAGCTAGACATCATCTCAATAAGACATTCTTATTTTTATTGCTACGTTAAGACATCTCAAATTAGATTTCACAAACTTAATTAATGTCTTAAATAGTTCTTAATTGAACTAATTCAATTAATTCCTCTTTATTGAACTTTTCTTTAATTAAGTCATACTTAATTATATGCTGGATTTAATCCAACAAATCCATCTTATTGTGAGTGACATATTAGGTTCTCAACATTTTGGTAATTAGCATAATTAATCTTATTAACTATGTTCATAGATCAATTGTGGGACCTAGCAATCTATTGTGACCTCATCAAAACCTTTCAGTAACCAACCTATCAATGTAATACAATTCTTTCACCAAATAACCCAAAATGAGCACAAGCATGGTACAATGTCTACTTATGCTTCAAACCATGTTAGTCTTACAACTCATGGTTAATGATCATGAATCTATGATAAATGATTCCTCATAATTCATTATGCTTTGGCCTAAGATTTTAATCCAATTAACCATAGTTAAAAACAACCAGAATTCACCTCTGGTGTAATACAATCCTTTCACCAAATATCCTCGAATAAGCATTAACATGGTACAACATTTGCTCATGCTTCAAACCATGTTAATCTTACTACTCATGGTTAAGGGTCATGAATCTCGGAGAAATGAATCCTCATAATTCATTGTGCTTTAGCCTAAGTTTTAATTCAATTTACCATAGTTAATAACAAACAAGATACATCTCTGATGTCACTAGGACTAGTGACTCCTCTTTTGATCACTCAACCATCTTTATATGCTTCATGTCATACCCAAAATCACCCTACCTCTAGCACCCATCAAAGTGAACCACTTTGCAATGAAATCAAAGTATGGCATTCCTTATGCAAGATGACTTGGTATCAAAAAACCAAAGATAATTATACACAATTGGCATATAAAAACATATTCCATATATGCTTAAGTGACTAATAGTAGGTGGAGTTCTCATGCAAGCCATGTTCAATGAACTTCCTTTCACAAAACAAAAACCCACATGCCATCCCAGGTATCTAACGTACTTTGACCTATGAGGTCGATTACTTACTTCGTAAGTAAAAAGACATAACATGTGCTAGTCTTTGAGCATTATCAATACCCTATATTGACAATATGATCACAATAAACATTTTGAGGAACTCAGCTTTAATGTGCAAAGATCTCATAATTGCAACTTTTTTTCCATTCTTTTGCAAGACCTTTTAAGTTTCATGGCATTCATCCAATTATTGGTTTCATGATAATCAATCATGCCATTAATATGAAGGAAAATCTTGTGTTACTGGAGCTAGTAATTGGTATGCATTAATTGACTGTATATCTCATGTCCCAATCTAGTTGGTTCAAAGGCATACACTAATAGAAAAAACTGGACCAGAGGTCAAATCAGCATGACCTACAATTCCCAGTTGAACCAATCAGTTTATTTAAATAAGATTTTAAATATTTTTTAAAAGAATTTTAATGTTAAATAAATATTAAATATACTAAATTATCAACAACAATATGCATTTGACATATTGGCCCAGTCTTTAGTATAATTTTAAGAGATTATAGCTTCAAATCTCATCAAATATAGAAAAATTTTTGAAAAAATAATTAAAAAATAAGTTTTTAAGGTTTTCTAATGGTTTTCAGCAATTTTTAATGATTAAATCAGTTTTAGGTTAATTAAATTAAGATGTAGTTCTTTATACAGCTACAAACTGAATAGACCTTTGTTTATCGGTTCAAACAATTCAACAGGCAAGGTTGATCTGGTTTTTTCAACCATAGTGAAAGATATTTGATTGTTAAAATTGAAAAAAATAAATCTATAAATAATATTAATTTTGCAATTGCCCACAAAATACCTATTATTAAGGGGCTATGGCAATCCATTTTTTCAATAAATTAACAAATGGAAATAAATCAAGTTTACTAAATATATACAATCAATATAAACTTTTCATGAATAAACAAAGTCAACTGCATATGTTTTAATTTTTAACCATAAATATACGGCTTAGATTAATTAGAAGCATTTGGGTATAAATTTTTATAAATAAATTAATATTTGAATTATAAAGATATCCAATTAATGACATTTGTTAATGAACGTATTATACCTTATATATGAATTTAATTGAGAATTTAAGGTAAATAATAATAGAATAAATGTAAATCATTTATTTTTTAAAATTAATTCAAATAAAATAAATTGCATTTGTTTAAGGAAATATGATAATTTTTCAAAACAGTCCACATCTCGATAATATAGGCCATCCACGGAAAACAATTGCCTTTTTTGCCAAAAACTTTGATTTTTTATATATTTATATAAGAGAGTAAATAAAAGATAAAATAATTAAGATTTCATATATGGATGTTTAATGCATGTGAACATAAAAGGAAAAGAAATATTTACATATGGATTTTGGAATATTTTTTATTGAAAATTGATTAAAATATTTGTATCTCCTTTATTAGTAGAATTATTGTCATTTTTTAAATATTTGAATTTTATTTATTAGAGTTACCTTTGTTAATAATAGAGTTCAAAAATGCCATGTTTACATATGGTGGGGATGGAGATAATAATCAAAATACTTTAAAATTTTTAAATGATTAGTTATAGTGATATGTACATACTATTATAGTCATATATACATCCAATTACAGTGATATGTATATACAGTTATAGTCATATATATATATATAATGTCACAGTGACATGCATATTCTATTATAGTGATTCTTTGTGAATAAGTTGGTTCCTTTAGTAAAAAGGTTAGTTCTTTTAGTGAAGGGTTGGTTCTGTTGGTGAAGGGGACGGTTCCCTTTGTAAAGGGTAGTTCTCTTAGTGAAATGGCTGGTTCATTTATAGTTATATGTACATTTAATTATAGTCATATGTACTAATTGTTATAGTCATATGCACATAAGGTTACAGTGATATATACATATTGTTATGGTGATTCTTCGTGAAGAGGTTGGTTCCTCTGTGAAAGGCTTAGTTCCTTTTGTGTAGGAGTTGGTTTCCTTAGTGAAGGGATTGGTTTCCTTAATGAGAAAGGGTTAGTTCATTTATAGTTATATGTATATTTAGTTATAGTCATATACACATATAGTTATATTCGTATGTACATAATGTTACAATGATGTATACATATTGATATAGTGATTTTTTGTGAAGGGGTTGGTTCCTTTAGTGAAGGATTGGTTGTCTTAGTAAAATGGTTGGTTTCTCTTAATGAAAGGGCTGGTTTCTCTTTGTAAAGGGTTTGGTTCCTTGAGCGAAGGGATTGGTTCCCTTAGTTATTATGACATGTACATATTAGTTATAATCATATGCATATGATGTTCTATGATATGTAAATTCTTTTATTGTGATATATACATTATGTTATTGTTTTGATTTGATTAGTTGTGATTTGTTAATCTATAAGAACCCAGCATATTTATAAAGTTGAATTTGTAATTGGATTTAGAGTTGAATTTGCCATAATATAAAAATGTACATATATTTTTGTTGAATGGATATATAACTATCTTATATGTACATAGTTTTATATTTGTATATATACACGGGCTAGCTTCTTAAAATTTGTCTTAGTAAACTTGTTATTTTAAATAGTCTTGAATGATTTGAGGTGTCATTAATTAGATTTAATAGTTGAATATGTGATATGTATATAAGTCATAATTATGTATAAATAATATTATGGTCATATGTACATATTGTTATAGTGTTATATTGTTATGTAATATTGTTATAGTGATTTATACATATTGTTATAGTAATATGAACATATAGTTCGTGCTTATTTTCAAAATACATAAAAAGAGAAGATATGTTTAGTGTTAACAGCAATTAGTATACAATATATTACATAGCTGTGATATAGTGTTTCAATTTCTCTGCTATATTCATATATTTCTTATTTGTTTTTAACAATATAATTTTATTTTTTATAGATATTTCTTGCATCTTCTTTTAAATCGAAAAACCCATAAAAATTGCCCCATTCGAATTAGAAAATATTCTTGGACATTGTCTCCCTTTGATTTTTGTTTTTAAAGTGACGAAGAACAAAGACATTATGATCATGAGTTTTCTCATAGGGAAGTCAAAGAAAGTCAAGTTTTTGAGTTATAGTTGTAATGGAAATCGAACCTTAATGTTTACAGTTTAGGTTACTTTGCAAGTTTAGTTATAGTATTTGTAATGAATCTTTAGCTTGATAGTTGGAATGAATTTGTAATATTGTTGAAAACTCAGTTGTTTTTTGAATTAGAGTTTTTCATGTTTCTATTATGGTTGAAGAAAAATACATTTACGTATTATAAATTGCTTACAAGAGCAATCTTTCTTTAATGCAAATATGTCTTTATGCAAAAAATGCAAGGTACCAAAAATGCAAAAATTAATTTTAAAAAAAAAAGAGAACCAACTTTTTAACCAAAAGAATCGACCCCGTAAGCCAAAAATTCAAGAATTTAAGAATGAAAGTCGACCCTTTTAACAAAGGAATCAACTGCTTAAATTTAAAGAGATCAATCGACTCCTAGAAAAGAGGAACCAACTCATTTTGCCAATAATGCTTTAATTTAAGAAAGATGAACTGACCCCAGCATCAAGGAATCAACCCCTTAAGGAAAAATTGCAAAAGTTTGAGGAGATGGATCGAACCCCTAGCATAAAAGAACCAATCCCTTATAGAAAAATTGCATAAGTTTAAGGAGATGAACTAACCTTTGGCATAAAAGAATTGACTCTTTAAAGGAAAATTACACAAGTTTAAGGAGATAAATCGACCCCCAGCATAAAGGAACCAACCCTTGTAGGAAAAAAAGGTTTCAAGAGATGGATCAATGCCCTAGCATAAAGGAACTAACTCTTATAGGTAAAATACAGAAGTTTCAAGAGATGAACCAATCCTCTAGCGAAAAAGAACTGACTTTTAGGGAAAATTGCATAAGTTTAGATAGATGATTGACTTTTTGCATAGATTTTTTTACTAGGTAATGCAAAAAATCTAGTATTTCCAGTTATGGATAAATTACAACCAAGAAACAACTATAAAACTCCATTATAATTGTAAAACTCAAATTCCATTACAATTATAAACATTAAACATTAAGTAAAATGACAACTTTAAAATCATAAATACGTAAGAAAATACATTGGCCATAAACTTTATATAGTGGTAGATGACATTGAGAACTTAAATGTCAACCAAATATATGAACTCCTGATAATTGTTGCCACAAACCTACGTTACCACATGATCAATATATTAGTTCTTGAATCAAGCATGTAACCTTATAAATTGGAGTAAACTTTAGGCATTAATTCATTTAAAGCTAAAAACCTTTAAAATTATACTCTTTTTTAGTACTTCATTGAATCATTTCAACTTTGCAATGATCTAACAATATGTTTCTACAAAGTATAAAAGAAATAAGGGTTAATACTATCTGTTATTTCATAAAAATAAATGCTTTAAGATTAATGCAATGAGATAATACAATAAGGTAAATATAACCTATATGTACATACATCTCTAAAATTATATGTACATATGACTATAACAATACGTACATATTACAATAACATAATGTTATCACAATAATTAAGGGAACCAATGCCTTCAAAAAGGGAACCGACCCCTTCACAAAGAGAACCAATCCTTTTACTAAGGTAATCAACCACTTCACAAAGAGAACCAACCCCTTCACTAAAGTAATCAAACTTTTCACAAAGCAAACCAACCCCTTCACTAAGGGAACTAACCCTTTAAAAATAATCACCATAATAGTATGCACATATCACTGTAGCATTATGTACATATAACTATAACTACATGTATATATGATTATAATTGAATGTACATATACATAAATGCACTAACCCATTCACTAAGAGAACCAACCTCTTTTCACGAAGGGAAACAACTCTTTTATCAAAGGAACCAACCCCTTCACAAAAGAAACCAACCTTTTCATTAAGAGAACCATCACCTTTACTAAGAGACTCAACACTTCACTAGGAAAACCAATCCCTTCACTAAGGGAACCAACCCATTTACAAAGAATCACTACAGCAAATTAGGGCTATAGTGGCATTTTATTGCGGCGTTTTTTGAAAACCTGTCATTAAATATTGTATTTAAATAAAAAACAAATTTCATGGCGTTTCTATACAAATGCCGCTAATGTCTTCGTATTAGTGGTGTTTTGAGTAGTAAAACGCCGCTAATTATTATTCATAATTTTGTGGTTTTGTTTTTGGGCACCTAAAAATATCTTGCTATTCAAAAAAAAAGATGACATAGTTGATATTAGCAGCATTTGTATTTTTAAATGCCACTATATTTCTTTAATTAGCAGCGTTTTTAAGTAAAATCGCCTCTATTTAATATAATTTAGTGGCGTTTATCTAAATTATTTTATATAACGGTGTTTGGCTAAAAAACATCGCTAAATGTCTTAATTTAGCCACCTGTTTTGACTCCTTCTCCATCCCTCTCTCTTTTTCTGTTTTCTACTTGATATCAACAAAATTTAATTGTTTCTCCATCTCTCTTCAACTCTCTCTTGTTTTCTTGCTCACCATGGTTGGACTTTATCTCTCTTTACCTTTTTTCTCCAGCATTAGGGATTTAAAGGTAAGATTTGTAGATTTTACAAGATTTATTTTATGATCTAGGGATTGTAAAATTAAAGGATGCAATCATGGTGGAATAAAGTTGTTTCTTGTTATTATTTAATTATTTTAGTTTGCATTTTTGTAATCTTAGAGTTCAGGTTCTTCCGTAGCTCGATCAAAGCCCTAATTAAAAACACTTGAACCAACTCTGTTTTATTTGGTCTGCACTGAATTTTTGTGCTTTATTATTATTATTATTATTATTATTATAAAAGGGTGGAGCTATAAGTCTCAGAGAGTTAATAATGAAAAAAGCAAGCATCTCATGAATCATATAATTTTTACAGTTTTTGCAACTGGATCATTGACTCTCCTAAATGCACTGACTGATTGACTCGCACTCTCACTCTCATTCTCGCTCCTACTCCCGCTACCATCCTAACTCAAATCCTACAATTATGTCCTTTTCTCACTTTGCATGAGCCTATTTCTGGATTATTCTGCTTCCCCTTTGTTTACTGAATTACCAAATAATTGACAAGCAAGTGAGAGCCAACACCAAGGATTACACAGCTTGTCCATGCTTTTTTTATTTTCTTCCTCTTTTACTAATAAATATTAGAATGTAAATTTTTATTTTAAAAATAATTGTCTACTAAATACTTATATTGAGGAAAAAAATAATATTTGGTTTCAATCCATCATACTTCTTATGTTAGGATGTTCTGTTCCTGCAGACCAGTGACTCTGATAGAGAAAGTTCTTGTAATTCATCCAAGGTTATGATCAGTGGCCTCTTTTTGAGGTAAATTTTATTATATTTCGCTTTTCCAATGATTTGGTTTGGTTGTTTTGGACTGGCTATGGTCAAGTCCAATTATTATTTCTTTATTTGAAGGTTTAAGCATCTTTGAATGTGGTTTTCCTTGTCTTGTTGGATACAATCACCGCTTAACTTGATTATTTTTAATTTCTAAACAAGTTAGCTTTACTTTTATGATTACCAAATATAGCTTTCGAAAAGCCAGTAATTTTAGCTACATATGCCATCCATTATCTTTATGGTTAGTCATTTAAACTTTTCTTCTTGATTTTTAGCCATAATTTGTATTATCAAGTCAAGAATCTAACCTTTTATCTTCAGAGAGAGAGAGAGCTTAAAATAGAGAATTTGGGTTACCTACCCATCTGTAAATTTTTGTATCCCAAGCTCACACCTTTATAACAAAACGAGAGAGAGGGAGAGAAGGAAATGAAGTGTGTTTGAAGGTGTGATTGTATCATGTATGGGCAGGAATTGAAAAGGCTTAGTTGTATGTGAGACTGGGGACCCCATGGCATGCCATGAGTCTTGCATTTTGCAGCCCAAAAAGAAATAGGAAAAAAATTAAGGAAAAAAAAAGGCAAAATTGTCACAATTAGGTTGCTAGCAGAGGAAATGACCACACTGCGCATATCCCCATGGATGTGGAAGCTTCAAGCCTGAAATGCAAATATAAATATATACCATTTTAGATGAATTGATAGCAAAAAATGCTAATTTTTGTTGATAGCACCTGACGAACTCTACATCAACTGTAGTTGTGCTAACTTGCAATTGCAATTACATTTCTTGACATCAAAGCTTCTTTTAAATATCAAATTATGACAGCTTCCTTTTCTTTGCTTTTCTTTTGCTTGCCTACTTTGTAATGCTTTTATTTCCCTTAACCTCTACCTCTACCCCAACTAATGTATGTATATATACACATAATATTTTCAGTGATTAGCATTTATTGAAAAAAATAAAATTAAAAAAAATATAAGAATACAATATATATATACACACACCAACAGAATGGAGTAGAAAACATGTTAATTTTGAGAGGTCTTAAAAAATAAATAAATTATTGAGAAGAAGGTATAAATTTTCATTATTATACATATAAGGTACGTACCTCCTTATTTAGCCACATATAACTGCCTTTTCAATTACAATTAATCTATGCAAACTACAGAGTAAAAACCATAGGTTGAGGTCCGGGTGGCTAGCCCAGTTAATTGATTATTGACCAAACCCTTTCATTTAGTATTAAGCATTTCATGATATCTGAAATATATGTACATATATATATTTGTTTGTTGCTGTCTCAAGTTTTGAGAAGAAAATTGAAAAACTCTAAAGAAATTATTTTAAAATAGAATTTAGTAATTGAAAAAGTACTTGCATCTAAAATATTTATATTTATATTTATAAAATATTTATACATTAAGTTTAATTTTTTAAGAATTATACTTTATATATATATATGACTGAGTATGTGTCGGATGTAATTTTTACTTAAAAATAAAAAATTCAAATAATAGAATTGTAAGCTAAATTCAGCCCTTTAACAAGCATTCTGCTCATTTTTTTTTTTTGTTGCTTAGACTTATACATAGAATTGTTTTCGTATTTAACATTTCATGGTTACATCATTTTAAAAGCATCACATCCAATATAAATTGCTTTATTTTTTCTTCCACTTATCATAGAGATTATTATATGATAAATTCTTCACACTTTTCCATTAACCTATCAAATTAGCAAAAAATTATTTATGGTGTATATATATATATATATATATCAAAAGCTCTTGATCAAGGATAAGTAGTAACATTGAAACTTTAACTTATAAATTTCATCTTCAAAATGAAATGAAATAAAATTAAATTAAATCCTATTTTGTTTTTACATAATTTGGTGCCAATATAAGGAAATTTGTGATCCACTTGCGAGATTCAGAGGGATGACTTTCCCATAAGAAGAACCTCTTCCTATAAACTATTGGCAAATAGCAAGCAAAAGTATAGTTTTTACTTTTATTATTTTAATTTAATAAATTATAATTTGATGGAATCTTGATATGTCAATGGAGAAATTAATTAGTTGTTAGGAGGAAGTAAGCGAAACTATTGGTCCCTTTAAAACAATGTGGTGGCAGCCTCTTTTTTTTTCACCTTTTAATTTATATTTGCTATTTTCCGGCTTAAACTAAGAAGGCATTTCCAAGTTCTCAAATAATATCGTGCCTTAAAAAATTTGCCCAAAAGAGTTTAGTGTTTCAAATTAGCATGTATTCACAATAATAAAAGCAACGGATTTACTTGAGTTTTATATCCTTCTTGTTTAAACTTTTTTTCTTAAAAAAAATTAGAGAATAAGAGAGCTAATTCATGCATTCAAATCTTTGTTTAAGTCACCATTGACACCTAAATTAATAATTAATTGTGGGTTTTCTTTTTAAGGTTTGTAACCTTCTTGTTAATTTTTAAAGGATGACATCATGGTTTCTAAGATATGTCTACCTTTAAGGCCTTGTTTAAGCACATCATACAACATTTATTGAATCTATACTATCTATATTTTTTGGTATAGATTGCTTTATGAATATAGATTGTTTTAAATGGATTATATCTGTTATTTTCCAGCAAATTTTTTAATTTGGCTATATTAAATATAATTATTTACTTAATATTTTTGTATTTAAACTTTCTCAAGTAGGAAATGGATAAAAGTTGGATGCAAAAGTCAAGGCTACGTCAAGAGTACCTAGATGGAGTACAAAATTTTTTGAACTTCACTTTGCATAGTGCAAGCGAAGATAATAGGATACTATGTCCTTGTTTAAGGTGTGCTAATATTGATTGGCATATGCGTGAAATTATCTATGAACATTTAATTTGTTTTGGATTTCTCCTGAGGTACACAAGATGGTATTTTCATGGAGAGTGCATACCTTCTAGATCATCTTGTAGAGTTCCTCAAAGTTTCACTTGCAATAGTCAACATCAGTCTATTAGAGAAGATGACACAGATAGCATGTTGTGAGATGCATTTAACATGCATAACCATAGTTTCCAATCTTCTGCACCAAAAGTTTCAGATTTACTTGAGAACAATATTAGATTGAATAATTTTGCTGAAATTAGAAGAGAAGAAGGTAATCAAGAGCCCAATGGAAAAGCGGCAAAATTTTATAAGTTGCTTGAAAAAATGAATGAAGAACTTTATGAGGGATCTAAGCCTTCAAAATTATCTTTCTGTATCTGTCTTTTTCACTTGAAATGCTTAAGTGGGTGGATAGGAAATTCTTTGACACTATTATTAGAGTTTCTTAGAGAAATATTTTCTTTTGCAAAAATCCCTAAGTCTTGTAAGGATGCTAAGAAGATGATAAAAGATTTAGGCCTTGGATACGAGAAAATTCATAATTGCCCAAATGACTGCATTTTGTATTAGAGTGATAGAAGAAATCAACAATTTTGTCATGTCTATGGTAAGTCTTGGTGGCTGGATGAAAATACAAAAGATAATGTGCTTGAGCTTGAAGGTGAAGCACATTTAAAAAGGAAGTCTGCGAAGATTTTGAGGTATTTTCCTTTA
>JAQSVH010011853.1:1221-11820 GCA_029448705.1 Adansonia digitata | reverse complement strand
ATGGCATAAATTCAACCGTATTTTTGGGGCCATTTTATTAATATTATCTCACCTTTCTCACTCTATCTTTCTAGGTTATTCCTTTCCTTATTTTCATGGGTCTCAAAATTTCCCCTTTTTGCTTTTATGGCAAGCTAAGATGATGATATTATTCAACATGTAATGTGGATTATTATGGTAGATTCATATAATGAATACAAAACATTAAGAAACATGAAGGGTCATTATCCATGCTTTTGTAAAAAACATATATACAAAAGATATTTTGACTTTTCTCTACCTCGGACTTGAAAAATAAATAAATAAATATCATTTTTCAAGAAATATAATTCATTTCATTTTATTTGTAAGTTTGTGAAGGAGGAAGAGAAGATGAAATTTATTTGTTATAAAAGTAAGAATATAAAAGAAAAATGAATTTTTGGGGATAAAATGATAAATATTTAGGCATGTTTAGAAGGTCGATCAGTGCTGAAGAGAAGAGCTTGCAATATGCAATCTCTTTCGTCCTTCTTTTTCCATGAGAGAACGGCAATGCTGAAGAGAAGAGTTAGCTATATTTTCACCAATGGCTGTTTTAGGTCATAAATTTTAGTATCCTCAGACTAGTCTTCGAGGCCTAAGCATTAGGTTGAGGATTATTTGCTACAAACAGATATTTTCCCATCTAATGTTGTTGAGGTATAAAACATATCGATGCTTGGTACTTGTCGAAATTGGAGATAAAAATGAAATCTTGTGCAATCACTAGACTAAGAAATTGCAATATATATATATATAGATATTAAATACATACTTATATACATTTCTTGAACCTTTCTAGTTTCTAATGTCCACAATCAAAAAGTTCATATTATAACTGTTAATTTTATCAATGAGACGCCTTTCAAAAATAAAAAAAATATTATAACTAAGGCAAATATTTGTCAAACGCATACTAAACTTTCAAGTGGATGCCGCAAATCATGCATTCCAATTGTTTTCCATCACTTATTTCCTCTCTCTTTTCCATGGAATGGAATGACTTTTGAAACCTAATTAACAACTTGCAAAATAAAATCAATGATGATTCATTACCAGAATAATAATATATAGAAGACTACAATACTCATAGGGGTGAAATCAATTGGTCAGAAAAAGAGGTTCGATTTTATTATTAATAAGAGTTCAATTCACATTTGGAAACTTTCAAAAATTAAATTTTAAATGTCACGTATTAATATAAGGAGTCTCTTTGAGAACAAGCAAAAAAAAAAAAAAATTAATTTAAACAGACGTAATGATAAAGTACGCTTATATCCATGAAAAAGAATCAAAGTTCGATTTCATATAAGTACACTTTTAAGAAGGGACAACTATGAACCCTAAATAGATTTAACTTGAGATCAAAAAATGAATGAGAATACAAGTGAAAATAAAACCAACAAGAAAAGAAAAAAAGGGAATTAGACTTCAGCAAAGCTCTAAACACTCTAGTGATATTAAATACAATAGAGGATTATCCATATATTTCTTTATGATTTTGAAAAGTGAACCCTTAACATATCCAGACATGCTTGAGAACATTAAAAAATTTTGTTTTTAGCCTACCTAGCTTACCCATTTATTTAACCTAAAGAAAATGAAAAGCTTTCCAACGTCTCTAGCCAAAAGGGGTTTTGATTTCTCTTCTTTTACAGCTAAAAAGGGTATAATTACAGCTCATTCTTGCACATGAATTACGAGGACTTTTGCAAGAATTTTATGTAAATTAGCAAAAAGAAGAGAGAAGGGAGGAAGAATCCCAGAAAAGAAAAGAGGAGGTGGATTTAGGCTAAATCCAACTCATATTTGAGACCAAATCAGCCTAATTCTTTGAGATTAATGACTAGGAAACCATGCATGGAGCTGGTTATTGTATTATTTTGTTGTTTATATAATTAAAAATATTTTAATTGCACATGCAACGACATAGGAGTCTAAAATAAGCCAGGTGAGTTTATGATGTAGAAATCAAAATAAAAATATCTCCATTTCCATGAATATTACACTTTGGTTAAAAGTTTTTTTATAAACAATTGTAAAGTTTTTACATTTTACAAGTAAAATTAAATTGTTATGGCATGCATATTTTAATAAGGTATATGCTAATTTTTAATTTTTTTTTGTAAAATTTTAAAATAATATAAAAATTTCAATTGAACTAATAAAATATCCCTTAAAAAATTGCAACTTGCAAGAGAAGACTATAAGCATGGAAGAGGGAATAAAGCGCAAAAGAAAGTGGGCGTCAAGTGGCAAAGTACCCCGAGCATATTCAAAGGTTATTGGGATTAGATGGTCCAATCCCAATCCAAAGCCAAGTGCCATAGATGGTAACAAAATAAAAGAAAGGACCAGATCATTAACTTTATTTACGTATACAGTTATTTTTTACTATAGTTTTTTAAAGATGAAAAGATTGTGAAATGTTTTATTTTTTTTAATTAAAAATTTTTATATTATTACTATACCGTAAGGTTATGTTCTGGAAATGTCATGTTCCTGATAGGTTCTGGAAACGTCATAGCAGATTGAAAATGTAAAAGTGAAGGTTAAAGGAAAACGTGAGTGAAATTACAGGTCTTCATAAGGAACATAAAATCAAAGATTTGAATAACAATTACAAATGATTCAAAAATGAATCCAGTTTGTATACAAATGCAGATTACATAGGCATACCAAACAAAAGGAATGTGTTTTTTATTTTTACAACATCATATCAAACGAAGGCAAATTACATTTATGAATCTTTTTTTTTTCTTTTTCTTTTTAATTTCATCAATCCTTTAATGGCTGCAACATCAATGGCCTTATTGGTACATTTTCCCGCCTGAAGCTCTCCAACAACCAAAAAAAACCTGAAGCAAAAGCATTAACTGAGTCTATCAAATAAGTTAAGCAAGATAGGTTTTGCTTTTTCTTCCAAAGAAAAGGAGCTTTCTAAACCCTTTGGCTGCTTTGGGAGAGTTTTCATCATTGTTCCATTTCTTCCTGGAGTGCACTGTTTCCATCTCCATTCCATCATTTGGCGGTGGGGTTGAGATCTCTATATCGGAAACCCTAGGTAACGGATATATTTCATTCATCGCACCGTTCCCTTCGATATTCACATCGGAAACCTTAGGCAATGGTGGCATGGGATGAAATGTCATCTCGGGAATATCTTCATGAAAATCTTCTGCCATTTTTGCGTCTTCAGAAACAACAGTAGATGCCTCGGTAAATTCCTCATGGCCATTTACATGATCTAATCGCACTGGCTTATCTTCGGTAAGCATGTTCCCATTGAAGCTTCTTGTCTCTGATGTGTTTCTTTGAGAAACTGTATTTTCTTCAGGTTTTGGCTTATCTTCGGTAAGCATGTTCCCATTGGAGCTTCTTGTCTCTGATGTGTTTCTCTGAGAAACAGTAGTTTCTTCGGGTTTTACTGTTGAAGAACTCTGCAACTCCTGAATGTCTTTGAAATCATCAACAATGTCAGTAGGTTGAGTTGCTTCGGATGCTACTGCTTCCACCGGCAATGCTACTGTAACCTCTTTGGAGTCGTTCCCTTGTGCATCAGAGTCATTGGAAAGTACTTTATTTGTGCCGCTTTTCCTTTCGGAAGCTTTTACTTTGTTTGGGCTTGATTTCTTACCGTCAACATGAGTAGTCTTCCGAGATACGGTTGTTGAGGAACCGTTTTCCTTCAATGTCGACTTTTTTGGCTGACCTGATTTCGATTCAGCTGATGAGACCTTTGAAGTATTCCGAGCAGTTGCAAGGCGTTCTATAGTGGAACTTCTAAGAACTGGCTTCGGTACTTTCTTAGTGTCCTGAATCGGGGGTTGATTCTTCATAGAAGTTGATGAAGTTTTATTTTCTGCAGAGCTCCTTCTGGAAGTAACTGGGTTAAAACAAGTAGCAGCACTTCTCTCAGCGATCCTCCTTTGGCGCTGAATTCGTAACTCCTCCATTTTCTTTCTACTCTCCTCTTCCTATTCGAAAATAGAAACGGCAACAAGAAGAAATCGGAAACAGATCAGTATTTTATAATAAATATTAACCGCAATACCACATGATAATGGACCAACAGACATCATGAAAAATGTAATGTGATTTCTATTGAATGCTTTTTCAAACAGGAGGAGTTGATATGATATCTTATAGTTTGGATGATTTCGAGAAAAATGAAAGCTGAATAAAGCAATGTATTAAAATTCTTAGCCACACTGAGCATTGAATTGCAGTCTACTTTCTGTCATTCTTTCGAGGTACCATCTGGAACCTAAATACCTGATCCAATTTAGTTTTCCGTACGGTGGTTCTGCTTCCAACTGGTGGTTTCTTGAACCTTGATGCTATGTCTGATTTGCTCTTGATAAGAGATCCATTAGAAACTCTTGAACGGGTTTCTTTATTTGAAAGTTTCCCCTCAGAACTTCCATGTTTTTTACCATTAGCACCCTTGCCATCAGCAGCAGTTGATTCGACATCAGAATGCCTTCCATTCGCTTCAGCGGATAATACGTTCATTTCATAGTCGATTTCTGGAGTCCAAGAAGTCATGGCGTTCTCCTCAGCTGAATCACGTCCAAGCACCATGTAAAGGTCATCTGGCTCATAGGAAACAGAAGCAGCCTTTTGTACATTTTCTGAATTGCTATTTTCATATTGAGTAGCTTCAATTTCTGGAACCATGCCTATACCTATCCTTAACTGAGAATCAAGTTGATCTTCTCCCACTGATGGACCTGGAATCATTAAAGAGTCATCAACGAAAACATCTTTCTTGTTTTCCTCACTGTTGGAATGTTCGCCTGCTAATGAAGAAGCATTTTCCCCATAAAACATTTTGAGGCCCATAATCTCATACTGATCTGCTGATTTGTCCATTTGGTTGTTCATAAACCATTCTCCTTCTTTGCGACTTTTGGTCATAGTAGTTTCTGTGGCCAAATCAGAGATATTAGTTCGGGAACTGATCCCCAAATCATTGCCTTGCAGGATTAACAACTCCTCGTTTGTGCTTTCTCTTCTCTTAGCAATCGGACCACCAAATTCAATAGTTCCAAAGCTTCCACCTTCAGTTTCACCTTCGTAACCCCTACTCGTCTGTGTGGCCGGAAAGGGATCGCTAGAGATTGCTCGCTGATTTCTTACTTCCTCAGAGTTCCGGTTAAATGCA
Organism: Adansonia digitata; assembly: GCA_029448705.1. NCBI lineage: Eukaryota > Viridiplantae > Streptophyta > Magnoliopsida > Malvales > Malvaceae > Adansonia > Adansonia digitata. Next base: position 6,632 of record JAQSVH010011853.1, on the reverse strand, counting down.
GATGACCTTCCATCCTCGGAGCCCTTCCTTGTGAAATATTCCTCTTGCAACCTTACAGGATGTGGATCTACTTCTGAAGAATCCAAATCCCTGTCCTGCAACAGAAGGTTCTGGAAAGCATCCCAAGGGTTGTTTCTTTTTTCTCCCTCAGAAGTTTTTGCAGTAGCAGCCTTAGTTTCCTGTTCATCCTCATCATATGAAACAGTGTTTCGATGCTTGCTTCCATCGTGTTTATTACGATGACGTGAGGTTGATTTATGTTGTCTCTCAAATGATCCAACAGCCTCTTCTACTTGCTGTTTGAGAGAATCTCCATCAATGAACTCATCCTCACCAGAAGTCTCTTCGGAATCACTGTCCTTTTCCCCATTCTTCTTAGAAGAAATGTAATTAATATTACGGATGACTACCTTTCTTGAAGATTTCTTTCCATGCTTTTTCTTTCGAACCTGCTCTTCTGGTTCACTCTCGGAACTGGAATCACTAGGCTCAGTGGATTCATCTTGCTTTGAAGTTTCACCTGCCTTACCACGTGAAGATTTCTTCTTGCTCCTAGAAGATGATTTATGACTTCTACGATCATCAAGTTCCCAAGCACGAGCAAGACTCGAATCCCCTACATTTGGAGGCCAAGGCATATTCCCAGGAAAATACGGGGGAACAGCATGCATGTGAGGAAAAAGGTAGCCTTGATATGGAGGCATTTGTTGAAATCCAGGACCCTGAAAACTGTGCATGTACTGAGGAAGATGGGGTGGCCATGGCATTTGTGGTTGAGCTTTCCCATCTGTGGATGGCAAGCTACCTTCTGTAGAAGATGTTAAATGATTTCAGAACATGAACTAGTAGTTCAATGGATTAACTAGTTTACAATAGCAGTTATAGGAGGCAATGGCTGATGAATATAGATCATCATTTGAGGCCGAAGAAATTAAGTATCCATCCTTACCTCGGTTAATATCTCCACTCCCCGCATCAGAGGCATCTGCTGAACCATTTTGCTTCCCGCTAGAGAAATTCATCATAAGATTTTGATTAGGATCGTTTTCTTCCCCAGCAAGTACGATTCCTGATGTCCCAAGGTAAGACAAGTCTGGTCTAGGGCATGTTTGCATTGCTGCTAATTCAGCCATCCAAAGCCTATCTTCATTCTTTCTCTTGCATAATTCCATGAAATTTATGCAGGCCTCCCTGACAGGGAAAAAAAAAAAAAAAATCAGTAGACTAGATCTTCAAACGGTGGAAAAAGCCCGATTATTGAAGACATTGGATGTATGATATTAAACACACATACGTAAACAATGATTTAATGTCACAAAAATGTATGAGAGTCTGCATCAATTTCAAATACTCTGGATGAAGAAAGTTTCCATGCCCTCAAGGGCCCAATGCTGCAATTTTCATACACACATTGGATGTATGATATTAAACACACATACTTAAACAATGATTTAATGTCACAAAAATGCATAGAGTCTGCATCAATTTCAAATACTCTGGATGAAGAAAGTTTCCATGCCCTCAAGTGGCCAATGCTGCAATTTTCATACCGAATAAGTAACTTTTTCTTTAACTTTATTTTTTTGAAGTGTAAATTAAAAAGATGCACCAGTAAGCTCCCCCATCCTATTTGATGTTCATAAATCATATTAGCCAGCAACACTTTCACTCGAGTTTTATATCTAGAAAAGCAATCTTAACTCCTAACTGATGAAAATCATTCCATTTGGACAGTGCCTTTTTGTACCTTAAACGTGAAGCACCGAAAGCATCTGCAAAAGATATGAGATCATCTATATTATCAGGTCCATATCCAGCAACCAAAGCACGAGCATAAGCCATTGCTTGCTCCTTAGAAAGTACCTTTTTCCTAGTTTCCAGAACTCGTTGAAGATGAACCCTGCACGGTTAACCCCATCTGAGCAATGACTGCATTTTTATACAAATGTCCTGAAATCAAGGCTAATGTGATTAACTGCAAAGACAAATGTAATTTACTTGGAATTTTCTTCTTGAACAGCATCCCCACCGGTTCCATCGAATTCGCCTTTTGACTGGAATGCAGTATCAAAGTACAAGTCTGGAATTAAGATGTGAACTATCAAGGAAGTTAAAACCAAACAATGTTTAGCAGAAGGCACAACATACCTTAGATGAAGTAAATGATTTTTGAAAATTTCCTGACATAACTGATTCAGCTCCTGTCAATTCCAAACTGGATGAAATCAGACAATTTGCTACATTAACTTATATACTGAAATAACCCTGGAGATTTAGCCTAGTTGGTTCTTGCAGTCAGCTTCAAGAGGTGACATATCCCATCTCATATCCCAAGGTACAGCCTCATTTGTACGGAAAGAATATATCACCGATGCTAGACGATATAAAATCCAAAGATTTTAAGGTAAAAAAAGAATGTAGTCCAAATTATGAAGTCTGCTATTTAGTCTGAGAAATTTTAAATCTAAAGATCTGCAGTGAAGAATTATTCCCTTATTGTATTAGGGCCCTTATCAAAACGAAAAACACGTTAAATCAGTTCATTTAGTCATGACTAACCTGATTGAAAATGCTATTACAAGACTGAAATTCTAAAACATAGAACCCAACAAAATTGACGAATGTCATCAACCAAAATCTACCCTAACTCGAAAGACCTTCATAAGTTCAGACATACCATCAGCCTCCATCGCCCCAGCAGCATTTGCTTCATTCGATTGAATTGAATTCTCAATCTGCTCAATATCTCTCTCTACTGTCACAAATCTCTCAAGAACTTCTGGTGTGCTAACAAACCTCACAAACCTGTTAAAACCATCGAAACCATTAAAAGGGGACAAGATCTTGTTTCCTCCCCACCTCCCCAAAGATGGAAATACATTAGCATATTGCAGTCATTTTTTTATTGACTAGTCAATAAATTAAACCATGTTCAATTCATAAATGATTTCTGTAGACTTATCAAATATTTTGAGGTCCAACTGTTACAACCGTACTACATCATAATAGCCCTAAATCCAATAATCCCAACGCCTTGGTTAAGTCCAAAATACTCAACAGCAGTTGTCTCTACAAATGCAAAACTAAACCAAATTGTTGCCAAATCTTTCCATATTTCAGAACATGGCTTAGAAAGAGTTTGTGATTTAGTTCTGTTGGTTCAAGCAATCACTCTTAAGAAGTGACATCAAATAAGTTTGAAGTTTGAATTTCAGTATCTTAACCATTTACCCCACTTTGAAACTATAACTTCTTTTGTAACCGAAAAAAAAAAAGAGTTTAGAAATATAAGTCAATCAGGATTCAAACCCTGAATTTCACCTTTGCAGAGTGCCTTTTGTGAACCAGGAAGGAGTTGAGACAACCGGACGAAGAGTTATAGAGTAACCTCCTTTTGATATCTGATCTTTAGCAGTTTTGAGGTGTGAAATGAAGGGATCTAATAATCCTGATGCCAATTTCTCATTCTCTTTCCCAGCAAAAATCACCAGATCACATCTTCAATTTCAGAACCAAAACCAAAACCAAATCAGATGAATAAACCAAATAAAAAACCTTAATTCACACAAAACCAACGAATATATACATATATATATGTTACAGTATCCTTTGATCTAATAAAAATTACCCAGATAGGGAAAAAAAAAAAGAATCAACTAAACTTTACCTGGTTCTAGTCGGAGTGAGTTGGAACAAAGCATAATCAAGACGTGTCCTTAAGTCCATAATTTAGTTAAGCCTTAAAACAGACACAACCAGAAGTTCCCGAGAGTGAGAGAGAGAAAAGCAAACTCTAAATCTTCGTTAGTTGAGTTCATCCATCGTTGGAAGTAGTTGTTTCCTTTTCAGTTCCTTGCTGTCCTTACTCCTTACAGAAAAATGTTCTGTTTTGCTGACAAAGTCTAAAACATGGGAAAAAAAAAGTTTCAGAAAATCATGGTCACAGGGTTTTCAAGTAATGTAGTACTTACTATAAGTTAACTGTTGGGAGTTTCATTGGATCTTGTGCCGTTTCTTTCTGCAGGTTTTTTTTTTTTTTTGGGTACTCTCTGTTATTGTTTAGCTTGAATTGCAAGAATGTTACAAATTATAGAAACTAAAAACAAACCAAAAAAAAAAAACAGAGAAAGAAAAAACTTGCCAGCAAAGAGTTGATGAAGCTAGCTTTAGCACATGGGAAAGATGTTAGGTTCACAAGTAGAACAGAGGGAAAACAAGATTTTGATGATATTTTCATGGAACTTGGGTCCCACTGACCGACAGTTGCATCCATCCATTTTCTTTCCTTTCTTTTTTCTTTTTCTTTTAACTTTTGATCTAATTTTCTTGACGAGAACATGAATTTAATTTATGTCCGGTTTTACTCCGCACAATCGTCAGTTGAGATGTCGTTCCTTCACTTTTTTTTTCCTTTCTCTTTTGCCGTTACGTAATCTTGTTTTCCAAGAAAAATAAAATTATTCTTCTTATTGAAATTATAAGGGTTGAATTAAATTTATTAAAATATAATTATTTTTTACAGTATTAAAAAGATTAGAGTATTTTTATTTATGCTTGGCTTTCCTGTCGGCTTCTCTCTAACACAGTGACAGCACAAAGAGTGAGGACAGTGGGCAAAGAATAATGACTCAACTCTTCCCTAAACATTAATATCCCATTTGGATCTAATCTCACCTATGGTTAGATGATATTTTGAAAGAAAATTTTCTTTAGTCGTGTTTTTTATTTCATTTGATCACTAAATCTAATATTAATGTTACAGTATATAATTTTATTATTATAATAATTAATTTTATGTTTATTCAAATAGAGCTTAAGTTAATTATCTTTTGTTTTGATTTATTTCGTCACTTATATTTGATAATGAAAATGTAAATAATTAGTGATTCATAATATTTAAATTCAAGATTATGAATTACATATATATAGATTTAATTTTTAATTTATTAGCAAATTTTTTTAAATAATTAAAATTTTATAAATTATTTTATAAATTATTAAAAAAATTATGATTATAATTAATATGCTTTATAATAAATTAAGTAAAATAAAAAAAATCACAATTACAATAATTTTTTTATTTTTATAGTTGCAATAAACATAATACGATAAAAATGCATCATCAACTGCAATTTAAGCGTAACTGAAACTGGAAAACTCCTTTTAACAACTTCTTTCAATATAGCATTAACTTAATTTTCGATTCACATCGTTAATCAAAATGGTATGAGAACCAATGTTATGAACAGTCTCAATATGAGTTTAATTTGGGCTCATAATTAATTAATTATTACCCCAAATTATGAATTTATGCCACGAACGTGGCTTTCCAATTGTAGTTAGGAAAAAAAAAAAAAGGAAAGTCAATCAAAATTACTCCCCAATTAGCCAGCCAGGACCCCAAGTTTGAT
>JAQSVH010011831.1:1705-11822 GCA_029448705.1 Adansonia digitata | reverse complement strand
TCTCATTTCACTAATGAACATTAATTATAAAGAAAGTGGTGGAAAGAAAAGTTTTTCTTGCAAATCCAATGCATCAATATCAAGCATTCCAATGTGGAGGACATGATTGTAGTGCCAACGACAAAAAAATGGAGATTATAATGAGTATCCAAGTTAGTTCCATTTCCCAGATGAACATTAATTATAAGGAAAATGGTGGTAACAAAATGATTTTCTTGCCAAACCAAAGCATCAACATTGTGGATCCCAATGTGGAGAACTTAACGGTAGTGCCATTAACAAAAAGAATAAAGATTATTACAAGTATCCAAGTTTGTCTCATTTCATGAATGAACTTTAATTATATGGAAAAAGGTGTAAATAAATGATTTTCTTGCCAAACCAAAGTAGCAATATCGTGTATCCTAATATGGAGATATGACTGTAGTGCCATTAACAAAAAGAATGGAGATTGTTACAAGTATCCAAGTGTGTATCATTCCATGGATGAACTTTAATTGTAAGGAAAATGGTGGAAAAAAAGCTTTTCTTGCCAAACCCAAGCATCAATATCATGTATCCCAATATGGAGAACATGATTGTAGTGCCACTAACAAAAAAGGTGGGGATTATTACAAGTATCCAAGTTTGTTTCATTTCATGAATAAACTTTAATTATAAGGAAAAAGGTCGAAAGAAAAGCTTTTCTTACAAATCCAAAGCATCAATGTCGTGTATCCCAATATAGAGAACATGATTGTCATGCCATTAACAAAAAGAATCGGGATTATTACGAGTGTCCAAGTTTGTCTTATTTCATGGATAAACTTTGATTATAAGGAAAATGGCAGAAAGAAAAGCTTTTCTTGCAAATCCAAAGGATCAATAACATGTATCCTAATGTGGAGAACATGATTGCCGTACCACTAACAAAAAGAATGGAGATTATTATAAGTATCTAATTTTGTCATATTTCACGGATGAACTTTAATTATAAGGAAAATGGTGGAAAGAAAACATTTTCTTGCCAAACCAAGGCATCAATATCATAGATCCCAATGTGGAGAACATGATTGTAGTGCCACTAAAAAAAAGAATGGGGAATTTTACAAGTATCAAAATTTTTATCAATTCATGGATGAACTTTGATTATAAGGAAAATGGTGGAAAGGAAAGCTTTTGTTGCAAATTTAAAGCTTTAATGAAGTGTATCCCAGTGTGGAGAACATGATTGCGGTGCCCATTAACAAAAAGAGTCGGGATTATTATGAGTATCCATGTTTGTCTCATTTCATGGATAAACTTATATTATATGAAAAATGGTGGAAAGAAAAGCTTTTCTTGCAAATCCAAAGTGCCAAAATCATGTAAGCCAATGTGGAGAACATGATTGTAGTGCTAGTAACGAAAAGAATGGAGATTATTATGAGTGTCCTAGTTTGTATTATTTCATGAATAAACATTAATTATAAGGAAAATGGTTGAAAGAAAAGCTTTTCTTGCAAATCCAAAGCATTAATATCGTGCATCCCAATGTAGGGAACATGATTGCAGTGCCAATGACAAAAGGAATGGAGATTATGATGAGTATGCAAGTTAGTCCCATTTGCAACTGCATAGTAATTATTAGGAAAATGGTGGAAAGAAAACCTTTTCTTGCATATCCAAAGCATCAATATTATGCACCCTAATGTGGAGAAAATAATTGTAGTGCCACAAACAAAAAGAATGGGGATTATTACAAGTATCCAAGTTTGCATCATTCCATGTATGAACTTTGATTATATGGCAAATGGTGGAAAGAAAAGCTTTTCTTGCAAATCCAAAGCATCAATGCCATCTATCCCAATGTGAAGAACATGATTGTAGTGCCACTAACAAAAACAATAGAGATTATTGCAAGCGTCCAAGTTTGTCTCATTTCACGGATATAAGGAAAATGCTAGAAAAAAAACATTTTCTTGCCAAACCAAAGCATCAATATCATGCATCCAAATGTGGAGAACATGATTGTAGTGCCACTAACAAAAAGAATGCAGAATATTACAACTGTCCAAAATTGTATCATTTCATGGATGAACTTTGATTAAAAGGAAAATGGTGGAGAAGAAAGCTTTTCTTGCAAATCCAAAGCATCAATGTCATGTATCCCAATGTGAAAAACATGATTGCAGTGCCTAGTAACAAAAAGAATCAAGATTATTTTGAGTATCCAAGTTTGTCTCATCTCGTGGATAAACTTTGATTATAAGGAAAATGGTGGAAAGAAAAGTTTTTCTTGCAAATCCAAAGTGCCAATATCATGTATTCCAATGTGGAGAACATGATCATAGTGCCTATTAACAAAAAGAATCGGGATTATTACAAGTGTCCAAGTTTGTCTTATTTCATGGATAAACTTTGATTATAAGGAAAATCATGGAAAGAAAAGCTTTTATTGTAAGTCCAAAGCCTTAATATCATGTATCCCAATGTGGGGAACGTGATTGTAGTGCCAATAACAAAAAGTATGGAGATTATAATGAGTATCCAAGTTAGTTCCATTTCATAGTTGAATAGTAATTATAAGGAAAATGGCAGAAAGAGAAGTTTTTCTTGCAAATCCAAAGCATCAATATCTTGTATCCCAATGTGGAGAACATGATTGTAGTGCCACTATCAAAAGGAATAGGGATTAATACAAGTATCCAAGCTTGTCTCCTTCCATGTGTGAACTTTGGTTGTATGGAAAAATGGTTAAAAGAAAAGCTTTACTTGCAAATCCAAAGCATCAATGTCATGTATCCCAATATGGAGAACATGATTGTAGTGTACATTAACAAAAAGAATCGAGCTTGGTATAAGCATCTAAGTTTGTCTACTTTCACGGATAAACTTCAATTGTAAGGAAAATTGTGAAAAGAAAAGCTTTTCTGGCAAATCCAAAGTTCCAATGTAGTGTATCCCAATGTGGAGGACATGATTGTAATTCTAGTAATGAAAAGAATGGAGATTATTATGAGTACCCATGTTTGTCTCATTTCACGAATGAACATTAATTATAAGGAAAGTGGTTCAAAGAAAAGCTTTTCCAGCAAATCTAAAGCATCAACATCATGTATCCTAGCGTGAGGAACATGATTGCAGTGCCAATAACAAAAAGAATAGAGATTATAATTAGTATCCAAGTTAGTCCCATTTCGCATTTGAATAGTAATTATAAGGAAAATGGTGGAAAAAAAACTTTTCTACCAAATCCCAAGCATCAATAACATGCATCCCAATGTAGAACATTATTGTACTACCACTAACAAAAAGAATGGAGATTATTACAAGTATCTAAGTTTGTCTCATTTTACGGATGAACTTTAATTATAAGGAAAATGGTGGAAAAAAACATTTTCTTCCCAAACAAAGCATTAATATCATGTGTCCCAATGTAGAGAACATGATTGTAGTGCCACTAACAAAAGGAATGGGGAATATTGCAAGTATCTAAATTTGTATCATTTCATGGATGAACTTTGATTATAAGAAAAATGGTGGAAAGGAAAGCTTTTCTTACAAATCCAAAGCATTAATGTAGTGTATCCCAATATGGAGAACATGATTGCAGTGCCTATTAAAAAAAGGAATTAGGATTATTATAAGCATCCAATTTTATCTTATTTCATAGATGAACTTTGATTATAAGGAAATGGTGGGAAGAAAAGCTTTTCTTGCAAATCCAAAGTGCCAATATCGTGTATCCCAATTTGGAGAACAAGATTGCAGTTCTAGTAACAAAACAATAGAGATCATTATGAGTATCCAAGTTTGTCTCATTTCACGAATGAACATTAATTATAAGGAAAGTGGTTGAAAGAAAAGCTTTTCTTCCAAATCCCAAGCATTAATATCATGTATCCCAATGTAGGGAACATGATTGCAGTGCCAATGACAAAAGGAATGGAGATTACATTGGGTACCCAAGTTTGTCCCATTTCATAGTTAAATAGTATTTATAAGGAAAATGGTGGAAAGAGAAGCTTTTCTTGCTAATCCAAAGCATCAATATCATGTATCATAATGTGGAGAACATGATTGCGGTGCCACTAACAAAAAGAATGGGGATTATTACAAGTACCCAAGTTTGTATCATTTCATGTATGAACATTGATTATTTGGAAAATGGTGGAAAGAAAAGCTTTTCTTGCAAATCCTAAACATCAATGTCATGCATCCGAATGTGGAGGACATGATTGTAGTGCCAATTAACAAAAAGAATTGAGAGATTCTTGTGAGTATCCAAGTTTATCTTATTTCACAGATAAACTTTGATTATAAGAAAAATGGTGAAATGAAAAGCTTTTCTTGCAAATCCAAAGTGCCAATAACGTGTATCCCAATGTGGAGAACATGATTATAGTGCCACTAAAAGAATAGAGATTATTATAAGTATCCAAGTTTGTATCATTTCATGCATGAACTTTGATTATAAGAAAAATAGTGGAAAAAAAAAGCTTTTCTTGCAAATCAAAAGCATCAATGTTATGTATCTCAATGTGGAGAACATGATTGTAGTGCCCATTAACAAAAAGAATAGAGATTATTACAAGTATCCAAGTTTGTCTCATTTCACAGATAAACTTTTACTATAAGGAAAATGGTGGAAAGAAAAGCTTTTCTTGTAAGTCCAAAGCATCAGTATCGTATATCCCAATATAGATAACATGATTGCAGTGCCTAATCACAAACTGAACTTAGGTTATTATGAGGATCCAAGTTTGACTCATTTGATGGACAAACTTTGATTATGAGGAAAATGGTGGAGAGAAAACCTTTCCTTGCCAAAACAAAATATCAATATCGTGTATCCCAATAAGGAGAACATGACTGTAGTGCTTATAACAAAAAGAATGGAGATTATTACGAGTATCAAAGTTTTTCTCATTTCACAAATGAACATTAATTATAAGGAAAATGGAGGAAAGAAAAGCTTTTCTTCCAAGTCCAAAGCATTATTATCGTGTATCCCACTGAGAACATAACTATAGTGCCCAATAATAAAAAAAAGGAGATTATTATGAGTATCCAAGTTTATCTCGTTTTATGAATGAACATTAATTTTAAAGAAAATAATGGAAAGAAAAACTTTTCTTACAAATCCAAAGCGTCAATATCATGAATCCCAATGTGGAGAACATGATTGTCGTGCCAGCAACAAAAAGAATGGAGATTATAATGAGTATCCAAGTTTGTCTCATTTCACAATTGAACTTTAATTATAAGAAAAATGGCAGAAAGAAAAGCTTTTCTTGCCAAACCAAAGCATCAATATCATGTATCCCTATGTGAAGAACATGATTATAGTGCCATAACCAAATGGATGGGGATTATTACGAGTATCCAAGTTTGTATCATTTCATGGATGGACTTTGATTCTACGGAAAATGGTGGAGAGAAAAGCTTTTCTTCCAAATCCAAAGAATCAATGCCATGCACCCCAATGTGGAGAACATGATTGTAGTGCCCATTAACAAAAAGAATCGAGATTATCACAAGTATCCAAGTCTATCTCATTTCATGGATAAACTTTTATTACAAGGAAAATGGTGGAAAGAAAAGCTTTTCTTGCAATTCAAAGCGTCAATATCATGCATCCAAATGTGGAGAACATGACTATAGTGCCAGTAACAAAATGAATAGAGATTATTATGAGTATCCATGTTTGCCTCATTTCACGAATGAACATTAGTAATATGGAAAGTGGTGGAAAGAAAAGTGTTTTGTACAAATCCAATGCATCAGTATCATGTATCCCAATATGGAGGTCATGATGGCAGTGCCAATGACAAAAAGAATGGAGATTATAATGAGTATCTAAGTTTGTCTCATTTCACGAATAAACATTAATTATAAGGAAAATGGTGGAAAGAAAAGTTTTTTTTACTAACCCAAAGCATCAATATCGTGTATCCCAATGTGGAGAACATGATTGTAGTGCTACTAACAAAAAGAATGGAGATTATTACAAGTTTCCAAGTTTGTCTCATTTCATGGATAAACTTTAATTGTAAGGAAAATGTTGGAAAAAAAAGCTTTTCTTGCCTAACCAAAGAATCAATAACATGTATCCCAATATGGAGAACATGATTGGAGTGCCACTAACAAAAAGAAAGGAGATTATAATGAGTATTGAAGTTAGTCCCATTTCGCAGATAAACAGTAATTATAAGGAAAATGGTGGAGAGAAAAGCTTTTCTTGCAAATCCAAAGCATCAATACCGTGTATCCCAATATGGAGAACATGATTATAGTGCCACTAGCAAAAGGAGTGGGGATTATTACAAGTATCTAAGTTTGTATCATTTCAAGCATGAACTTTAATTATAAGGAAAATGGTAGAAAGAAAAGCTTTTCTTGCAAATCCAAAGCATCAGTGTCGTGTATCTCAATGTGGAGAACATGATTACAGTGCCCATTAACAAAAAGAATCGAGATTATCATGAGTATCCAAGTTTGTCTCATTTCATGGATAAACTTTTATTGTGAGGAAAATGGTGGAAAGAAAAGCCTTTCTTGCAATTCAAAGCATCAATATCATGCATCCCAATGTGGAGAACATGGCTGTAATGCCAGTAACAAAATGAATAGAGATTATTATGAGTATCCATGTTTGTCTCATTTCACGAATGAACGTTAGTAATATGGAAAGTGGTGGAAAAAAAGTGTTTCTTGCAAATCTAATGCATCAATATCATGTATCCCAATGTGGAGGACATGATGGTAGTGCCAATGACAAAAACAATGGAGATTATAATGAGTATCCAAGTTTGTCTCATTTCACTAATAAACATTAATTATAAGGAAAATGGTGGAAAGAAACGTTTTTCTTACCAAACCAAAGCATCAATATAGTGTATCCCAATATGGGGAACATGATTGTAGTGCTACTAACAAAAAGAATGAAGATTATTACAAGAATGCAAGTTTGTCTCATTTCATGGATAAACTTTAATTGTAAGGAAAATGGTGGAAAAAAAAAGCTTTTCTTGCTGAACCAAAGAATCAATAACATGTATCCCAATGTGGAGAACATGATTGGAGTGCCACTAACAAAAAGAAAGGAGATTATAATGAGTATCGAATTTAGTCCCATTTCGCAAATAAACAGTAATTATAAGGAAAATGGTGGAGAAAAAAGCTTTTCTTGCAAATCCAAAGCATCGATACCTAGTATCCCAATAGGGAGAACATGATTGTGGTACCACTAACAAAAAAAGTGGGGATTATTACAAGTATCCAAGTTTGTATCATTTCATGCATGAACTTTGAATATAAGGAAAATAGTTGAAAGAAAAGCTTTTCCTGCAAATCCAAAGCATCAATGTCGTGTATCCCACTGTGGAGAACATGATTGTAGCTCCCATTAACAAAAAGAATCGAGATTATTACAAGTATCCAAGTTTATCTCATTTCGTGGATAAACTTTGATTATAAGGAAAATGGTGGAATAAAAAGCATTTCTTGCAAGTCCAAAGCATCAATATCTTGTATCCGAATATGGATAACATGATTGTCATGCCCAATCACAAAAAGATTTGAGATTATTATGAGGATCCAAGTTTGACTTATTTGATGGATAAACTGTAATTATGAGGAAAATGGTAGAAAGAAAACCATTCCTTGCCAAACCAAGGTATCAATATCGTGTATCTTAATAAGGAGAACATGACTGTAGTGCTTATAACAAAAAGAATAAAGATTATTATAAGTATCCAAGTTTATCTCATTTCACATATGAACATTGGTTATAAGGAAATGGTGCAAAGAAAAGCTTTTCTTCCAAACCCAAAGCACCAATATCATATATCGCAATGAGGAAAACATGATTATAGTTCCCAATAACAAAAAAATAGAGATTATTATGAATATCAAAGTTTGTCTTATTTTACGAATGAACAATCATTATAAGGAAAGTGACAGAAAGAAAAGCTTTCCTTGCAAATCCAAAGCATCAATATCATGTATCCCAATATGGAGAACATGATTGTTGTGCCAGTAGCAAACAGAATGGAGATTATAATGAGTATCCAAATTTCTCTTATTTCATGGATAAACTTTAATTATAAGGGAAATGGCAGAAAGAAAAGCTTTTCTTACTAAACCAAAGCATCGATATCATGTATCCTAATGTGCAGAACATGATTGTAGTACCAATAACAAAAAGAATGGAGATTATTATGAGTATCGAAGTTTGTCTCATTTCATGAATGAACAATAATTATAGGGAAAGTTTTTCTTGCAAATCCAATGCGTTAACATCATGTATCCTAATGTGGAGAACATGATTGTAGTACCAATAACAAAAAGAATGGAGATTATAACGAGTATCCAAGTTAGCCCTATTTCGCGGATGAACAATAATGATAAAGAAAATGGTGGAAAGAAAAGCTTTTCTCGCCAAACCAATGCATCAATATAGTGTATCTCATTATGGAGAATGTGATTGTAGTGCCACTAACAAACAGAATAGAGATTATTACAAGTACCCAAGTTTGTCTCATTTCATGGATGAACTTTAATTATAAGGAAATGGTGGAAAAAATCTTTCCCTGCCAAACCAAACATCAATATAATGTATCCCAATGTGGAGAACATGGTGCAGTGCCACTAACAAAAAGCATAGGATTATTACAAGTATCGAAGTTTGTCTCATTTCATGAATGAACTTTAATTATAAGGAAAATGGTGGAAATAAAAGCTTTTCTTGCAAATCTAAAGCATATTGTCATGTATCCGAATGTGGAGAACATGATTATAGTGCCCGTTAAGAAAAAAATTAAGATTATTACAAGTATCCAAGGTTGTTTCATTTCATGGATAAACTTTGATTCTAAGGAAAATGGTGGGAAGAAAAACTTTTTTTGCAAATCCAAAGCATCAATCTCCTATACCCCAATGTAGAGAACATGATTATAGTGCCACCAACCAAAAGAATGGGGATTATCACAAGTATCCAAGTTTGTAACATTTCAAGGATGAACTTTGATTCTAAGGAAAATAGTGGAAAAAAAGCTTCTCCTGCAAATCCAAAGCATCAATGTCATGTATCCCAATGTGAAAAACATGATTGTAGTGTACATTAACAAAAAGAGTCAAGATTATTATGAATAAGTTCATCTTAATTCATGGGTAAAATTTGATTATAAGGAAAATGGTGGAAAGAAAAGGTTTACTTGTAAATCCAAAGCTTCAATATTGTGTATCGCAATATGGAGAACATGATTGTCGTGCCGGTAACAAAAAGAATGGAGATTATTATGGGTATCAAGGTTTGTCTCATTTCACAGATGGACATTAATTATAAGGAAGATGGTGGAAAGCAAAGCTTTTCTTGCAAATCCAATGCATCAATATTTTATATCCCAATGTGGAGAACATGATTGTAGTGCCGATAACAAAAGGAATGGAGATTATAATAAGTATCCAACTTAGTCCCATTTTGCAAATGAACATTAATTATAAGGAAAATGGTCGAAACAAAAGCTTTTCTTGCCAAACCAATGCATCATAATTGTGTATCCCAATGTGCAAAACATGATTGTAGTGCCATTAACAAAATAAATGAAGATTATTATAGGAACCAAGTTTGTCTTATTTCACGAATGAACTTTAATTATAAAGAAAATTATGGAAAGAAAAGCTCTTCTTGCCAAACCAAAGCATCAATGTCCTGTACCCCAATGTGGAGAACATGATTGTAGTGCCACCAACCAAAAGAATGGGGATTATTACAAGTATCGAAGTTTGTAACATTTTAAGGATGAACTTTGATTACAAGGAAAATGATGGAAAAAAAGCTTCCCCTGCATATCCAGAGCATCAATGTCGTGTATTCGAATATGGAAAACATGGTTGTGGTGCCCATTAACAAAAATAATCGAGATTATTATGAGTATCCATGTTTGTCTCATTTCATGGGTAAACTTTGATTATAAGCAAATGGTGGAAAGAAAAGCTTTACTTGCAAATCCAAAGCATTAATATCGTGTACCCCAATGTGGAGAACATGATTGTCGTGCTAGCAACAAAAAGAATGGAGATTATTATGAGTATCAATGTTTGTCTTATTTCACAATTGAACATTAATTATGAGGAAGATAGTGGAAAGCAA
>JAQSVH010011820.1:0-38694 GCA_029448705.1 Adansonia digitata | reverse complement strand
AATACCATAGCAGAGGATATCTAAATAACCTAGATTAGCCATGAAAATAAAAATCAAAGCTATTTTTATAAGCAATGCTAACAAATGAGACCGTTTTTGAAATAACACTATAAAAAGCAAATCTGTGATTGTTAAAAGGCTAAAAAATGAAACTGTTTACTACTAATTTCGTTAAAAAATTTAGGTTAGTTTAAAATCGTAAAACCATAACAGTTTTGCTCTAGACCTCCAAAATTAAAACTATTTTCATTAAAATTAACACTATTTTCATTTTTCTTGGGCTAAAATCTAAAATTGTTTTGTTTTAAAAGCTTAAGACCCAAATTATTTTCTTTAAACTGAACCCATTTTTATTTTTAAGCTCAAAACCAAAATTATTCAAAATAGTTCTAGGTCATAACAGCCTTGTTCAAATGAATCTTGTTAAAAATAACTCATGTTCAAAACAACCTTTGTCTAGAACGGCTTCTATTGAAAACAACATCTTTTGGAACAATTCATTATAGAACACCTTCATGCCAAGCACCTCTATGAAGAATTGTTCTACCAAAAGCTTTTCAACTTATATTGCTTCACCAAAATAAAAGAAGTGGTAATAACCTTAGAATATTGTTAGATTATGGGGTTAGTTTCACTATTGAGGTATTCTGGAGAGTTTGGCTTGGTGGATTAAATATAAAGATAGTTAAAATGTCTTTAGTTACTTTCTAAAGTTTGACTGCTTCTCTTTTTCTTCGAGAATGAATACTGAATTCTTATTCGCTATTCACCATACTAGTAATAACCTAAACTCTATCAAGCAAAGCATTAATGCTTTAATAACTAACAATCTTTTTCTTTAAACTTATTAAATATACAAATATGTAACTCCTATTCTAAGCCTCTTTAACTCTTTGGAGGACTTGTTGGCATTTGGCAGAATCTTGACTTTTAAACTCTATCTGCTATCTTCTTTACTTTAATTCTCTTCTCAACCTTATTCTTAGCCATACTCAGCTTTATCCCGCCATCCCTCCATTTTCTTCACTTTAATTGCCATTACATTACTTTATGTTTAATACTTCAGGATCTGCTTTAGTCTTCCTTTCTACCTTTTTCCGACACATTCCTTTTACTTGTTTGCAATGCTGCCATTTTATAAAAGTACCCTCTAAAATATCATATTGCCTTTAGTGGCTAATCCAACTTGTTCTAGATCGATTCCAATCTTTCTTCAAGTTATTTTCTAGCGTACTAATACCAAATTTGACCTTGAACGGTCGACTTGAGATTGGTCGAATTTGACCAATATAAAAAATGGGCAAGTAAGAATCAAAGAGTCAAGCGAGATAAGAAGAAAGATCAGACCAAAACGAAAGAAAAATATTTTTTAAAAAAATTTCTTTTTTTAAAGAAATAAAATTTATTTTTAAAATTTTTTATTTGTTAAAATTGTGACGCATGATAAACACTTGTGTGCTACACAAGCAAAGTAGGTTGATTTCGATGGATAATATAGCATAGCAAGATACATGTAATTATTTGATTGCTCATTAGTCATGTCCTTATCTTTAAATAACAATGTTCGCAATAGATTGGATTGATAAATAACATGATATTATGTATATCATATTTGCATATTGTCGAATGAGAAAAAATTTTTTAATCAATTATAAATGGTAACTTGTCCATTTATTCATTCTTAAAAATTTAGTTGTGATAAATTTATCATTATCATGTGATATTAATGACATCATTTAAATGATATCATAATAATTCATTATTAAATAAATAATTTTATGATTAATTAAATATATCATTTCTCATTTAAAAAGATAATGTACATGGTTTGACCAATCAATATTCAAAATTTATAGTTTCACTATAAGAGTTGACCTCTGAGTTATCCAAACTATCTTTAAATTAAATAAAGGCAATTTAGAGATTAATTCAAATTTGAGCATTGAATTGTAAGAATTCATTGATCCTACATAACATTGATTTTGGATAACCAAGAGTGATTAGACTACTGACCTGGAGAGCAATCTAATTCCCATTAAAAGTATGAAAATTTTTATCATCAAGATGAACTAAAATGTAAAATTAACTATAGTCAATCTTATCCATTTAATATCTAAATTAAAAACTTGTTTATTCTTAAAATAATATTCTTTTATATAATAAATTTTATATTTTCAAACAATATCCATTTTATCAAATTCAAAAGTTAATTAGTGCTTTCTTTTAACTTTTTTAATGATTTATATATAATGTAATCTTCTTTTCTTTTATTACGATTTTAATAAATATAATATTTTTCTTAATTAGGTATTTTCTAACATAATTTATTAAAATTTATAAATATTAGTTTATTTATTAATAAATATATTTATTTTACAAATTATTATTTTTGAATAACATTTAAATCATTAACTTGTGTAATTATTACAATTACCATGGTTACATTTGTACTTTTTAACATAATAATATTCTATTTTTAGTAATACCAGGCACAACGATATGTACATCCTAAGGATTAATGATTATTATCCAAATTATGAGTGATAATATCACCTGAGTAATAAAGTCAACTCGATAATTAAGTTACCATGATATTAAAAATGATGCCATGTGTAACCTAAAGGATTAAATGAATGTGATGAGGAAGATTGGAGGGGTATCTCAAGATGCTACGTGGTGTTTTAAACCTAACCCATGTGGCAAGCCATTCTCAAAATTTTTTGTTCACACAAGGCATGACAGCAAAACTCTACTAGTTAAGACATTCTTTTCTTCCCCAATCATCTATCCTTAATCCTAATTCAATGCCTGTCTAGCTCTACCATGGAGCAACATTTGAGTGTATTAATTTCCTTGTATTACTTGCAAAAAGTTGAAAAAGAAAAGTCCTTTTTCTAGCAATAATTGGTACCTTTTTTTCATCAAGATTTACACAAATAATATATAATCAACTAATCAGTAATGGTGTATATATATATACACACACAAAGGGTATATTATCTTATGCATGTTATCTTTTTATTAATAGTGTCATTCTATTAATATATACGTCATGCAAATATTGTGTGAGTTTGGCTTTTTACACATATATATATTATAAGGCACCTTATCTTGAAAATATGATTCCAGTAAAGTCTAAATGCCTTGAAATTTAGGTAAACAAGCAAGCTTCATGCTAATGGCTATGGTGAGTGAGCTTCCTCTATAACTTCTATAGATTCATCACTATTACTCTGGTTAGAATTGTTAACGTCTTGAATATTGATGATTTCAGGCCGATTAGTGGCTATAATAGTTATCTTAGCTGTAGATTGAACTCTTAATCCTAAGAGATCATTGGAATTGTGGAAGATGTATCTTCGAACGAGCCGTCCTAAAATACTATTTTCTAAGATAAGAAGGCCAAGAATACACCAATCCTAATAATTATACATAGGCCTGCAAAGCTACTTGAAGTAAGACTAGGGGTAGCTAAAAAGTTTAGCATAATCTCATCTTGATATGTGGTTATTTGCAAAAATACTTTTCCTTAATTGGAGCACTTTCCTTGGAAGAAATTAAGGATTACCTTTGAAAAAATAGCAACAAGAGGAGAGCTTATTGTGAATGCTTGAAATTAAAAAAGTATAAAAAAACTAATTAGAATATTGAGAATATATTTCCCTTTATGTTGGTGCACGAAGATAAGATCAACTTTTTTTTCTTTATGATATATTTAGTTTTTTTTATCCATTATATTTTAGGTTGTTTTAGCTTAGAAAGAGGGATTTGCATTCAAGATCTCAACTGGATTCTTAATCCAAATTGAAAAGCTTATTTATTTATTTAATTTTAATTACTTTAAAGAGGGAGGGAAACTTGGTTATGAGATATGCTGTTGATATGCCTTAGGACTATATGTTGCCTATTTTTTTAATTAATTTGTCAAACATGTGTTAATGGTACATGTTTTGGTGGTTAGTTAAAGTAGTAGCTAATTTTTAGGAAGTTAATTATTTAGCGATTGTTAGTCATGTTCTCATGCACTTGATCATGGCTGAGTTAGTGAACCATGATCTTTATTTTCAATTATTTATGCATGTATATAAAGGCTTGAATTGTTTCAATGGATGCATACTTTCCATTCCAATTTTTTTGTCTTTGTTCTTGTGTTTATTGTTTTTCTTTCTCAGGTCTTGTTTATTGCACTCTGCCTCAACTAACAATAATTAGTACCAGAGCTTTTTTCGTATGGGATTTGTGAGTAACCTTGTGAGAGTATCTAAATGAACCCAAACACAAACCATACCCTTTAGTGAAAAGCTTTCAAGCATGGAAGCAAAAGCTAGTTTTTCCTCTATTGCTCCTTTTATCTTTAATGGAGATAACTTTTAGATATGGGTTGTGAGAGTGGAGACATACTTGGATGCACTGATCTCTGGGAAATAGTTAAGGGGGATTGTGAAGTTCCTACCTTATCAAGCAATCCCACCTTAGCTTAAATTCGAAATAATAAGGAAAGGATGACAAAAAATCAAAGGTAAATGCTTGCTTATTTATTTCTATCTCACCAACAATTTTCATCGAAGTCATGACCTTGATTCATCAAAGTCTATCTGGGACTATCCTAAGAAGGAATATTAAAGAGATGAAAGGATCAGAGGAATACATGTGCTAAATTTGATTAGGGAATTTGAGATGCAAAAAATGAAAGAGTGGGACACTATCAAAAAATATTCTGATAGACTTTTGAGCATCATCAATAAGGTAAGATTATTAGTTTCTAAATTTTCTAACTCAAGAATTATTCAAAAAATTCTCATTACCATGCCTAAAGGTTTAAGGCAACCATTTCTCCCGCAAAAAATGTTGAGGATCTGTCTAAGATTACTTTAAAAGGGTTGGAAATGCTCTATCAACATAAGAACAAACAATGCTCATAAGGCAAGATGATGCTATTGAAGGAGCATTACAAGCCAAACATCATAATGATGGCAAAGGCAAGAAAAGAAAGAGTAAGAGAAAATCAGCTATAAATGGTAAAGCCATTGCAAATAACACTAATAGTAATGGTGGAAGCAACAAAGAAAGATTTTCGCTATGTCAACATTATGGTGGTAAAACTTACCCACACTACAAGTGTTGGAGAAAGCATGTTGCAAAAAGTAAGAAGTGCAATCAATTAAGTCACGAGACTATCATTTGCAAAAGCAAAAGTTATTAGCAAGAAGTAAAAGCTCAAATTGCCAACCAAGAGGAAAATGATCAACTTTTTGTAGAAACATGTTTTTCTAGGAGTAACTCAAGTGAAAACTAGCTTTTTGATAGTGGTTGCACCAATCATGTACTTATGACCAAGAACTCTTAAAAGAACTGGGAAGCACGCAATCATAAAAGTTAGAATTAGTAATGGAACAAGTGCTTAATTGTAAAAAGACAGGGCACCATTGTAATTGAAAATTGTTTAGGTATTAGAACTATCTTAGATGTTCTCTATGTTGCTGAAATTAACCAAAATCTATTAAGTATAATAGATACCTCATTTTGTCCGGACCAGTTTTTGTTATCTTAGGAGTTAGGTAAAATATGACAAAATAAAAAAAAAAGTTACCCTGCGATAAAGTTTTTTTGGGGAAGGCCTAAAATGCCTATGGACCACTTTAAAGAAAAATTCAAAAATAGGGCAATTTTCCTCTTTTTGTGACCAAGATAAAACAACTCGAGGAACCTAAGGTATGTACGGGTTATATGGGTGCTTAAACACTGCCACGGGGCTTTCATGTTACCAAAAATTTGAATTTCCATGTGTAGTATCGATACATGAGGGTTTGGTATCGATACCTAAGGTGTGGCATTGATACCTAGCATGATTGTATCGATACAAGTCTTAGTGGTAGCTAAAATTGAGATTTTGGGTGTAATGTATTGATATACAAGCATGAGTATCGATATAAGTCTATGGAGTATCGATACAGGTCTCAAAGTCTCGAGACTGGAAATAATTTATGCTCTTAGTATCGATACAAGTATCCCTGTATCGATACTCATGCATAAAATTTGCCTTAAGTATCGATACAAGGTTATATGTATCTCCCACACATGGAGAATAATATAAGCTTAAGATTTTTATGAAGTTGGCTTTCCAACCTTGAGGGCAAAGCAAGTATTCAATTCTGGATTCATGGAAAAATGAGTATAAGAATACTGGTTTTCAAAAAATGAAATGAAGTCTTTTAGTTGAAAAATGTGAATCTTTGGTCTTTAGCCAAACACCGTTATGATGGCATAGTCAACGGGTTGTTCCATCATCCCAAACTACTCCGAGATTATGGAATGAACTCATGATGCCCATGTCAACCCTTCATTGGTTACAGATGTTTGAACGTCCATGGCTCAAGCTCAACCCAATGAAAAACCAAAAATACCAAACACCTCCCCTATTTTGTTCTGGTAATACAGTGGTCTAGTTTTGAAAAATTATTTTAAAAAATCAAAAATGATTTATTCGGAATGCATTGGTATTTTTCCTTTGAAGGGTTTTGAATTACCTTTCTAATGATATCTCATTTACCTTCAGATTATCTCGGATGAAATAGTTATGATTTTTCAAATCTTCATTGTCTAAAACCCTTGGATCTGGTGAGTAGTTTACTATTTGGGCTATTTTAGCATCCCTTTAACATTTTTCCTATAGAGTTCATGAAATTCCCTTTTTGGAAAGGTATTACTCGCATTTTAACAATTTCGAATGAATCCGAAATGATTTTTCAAAGTCCATCATACCTTTACCCTGTATATGTTGCTAGTGTCGAGATAGGTTGAAACCCTAAAATTAATTTTGCCTAGAAAATGATTTTCTAGTATTTTTAAAGTATTTTTACATTAATCCTCATCGAGTTACCTTTCCAACAGTACCTTGTTTACCCTCCAAGGCCTACGAATAAGTTCAAAATAAATTCGAAAAGAGAAACGTTATGATGTTGTCCTCTTGTTCTTACCCAATTTTTGAAATGCTTTTATTGAGGCATTCGAATGCTTCATGAGCTACTTGGCTCATTCGCATGACCCAAGCCCTTAAGACTCGGGCCAAGGCTAGACAAAAGAGGAATATTTTAGCTAAACCTTTGGCTATCGATTTTCAAAGATCCCCCTATAACAAAAATGACCTTTTTCTAATAATATCGAAAATTTCCATTTTTGGGGATACTCTAACCCTACTTTTACTTAAAAATGGTATCGGATTTTCATTTTTAGGGATGCTCTAACCCCACTACTCTGAGGGGATACTCTAACCCCATTTTTACCTTAAACCTAATATCAAATTTCTATTTTCGGGGATACTCTAACCCCACTCTTTTGAGGGGATACTTCAACCCCGCTGTTCATATTCCTTTTAAAATCCAAGCTTTTCTCCCTCTTAAGTCATCCAAACCTTTTTCTCCTCAAATTTCCATTGAATCTGACTAAGTCTCAATGTTGTCATCTCGGCTATTCATCAATAATCGAAGACAACTATGAGATACATTTCGGTCACCCACTTTTTTTATGTATTTTGTGTGGATTTATTTATTGTTTTATTTCCTATCTTACTAATACGTTTCCTCTTGTAGGGACCTTGAGCATTCATGCTTTAAAAATCATTTTCAAAATATACAAAATAATATCTCATGTTGGTATCTCTCCAGTGTCAGACAGGAAATATTTGATTTTTTTTAAACCCATCCGCAGATCATTTTCATTAAAAATCCCTATGTTTCTCACCTCTCTGAGGCGCATAGGTGATAAAATTTTCATTAAAACCCAGACTTGTATCTTTACAAAATTTCATGCATTAGAGGGAATTATATTTAAATAATGATAAAAATGGAACCAAAGAAACTGAGCTTCAAGTAAGATATAGTCAGATGGTACCCATTTTCGGACGTTGTGGTGGTGCTAATCTTTCCCCACACGTAACCAACTCCCAAACCCAAAACAACAAATCTTTGGTATTATTTTTAATAGGCATCCAATCACGCCTAACTGAAAATGATTGGTGGTGACTCCAAGTTTATGACCACTTCATGGTGGCCATCCAAGACTAGTCGGATAAGCAATTCATTCAATGGTCTTTTACTCCTTCATGTCGAATGTCAAAATATTTTTAAGTTAAGCGCACTTTATCCCTTTGGATTGTCCAAAGTTCATAAAGGTCGGGCATGTGGAATGTCTACAGCTTGGCAACTCCACTGGGGACAATACTTAGAGAGTTAGGCCTATGACTAGCTATGTCTTGCTTGGTCCTTGGTTCTTTAGTTTCCATAATTATTTAGATATAATTCCCTCTCTTTTTGCCTTCTAATCTTTTACTTTTTATGCCTTTATTTTGAGATTCTTTTTTAGGGTTCACCTTCTTTTTGAATGAATATTGATTTGAACGAGTATGGTATTATAGAGTAAAATAAAAAAGGGTTTGATAGTTTTCCTGACACACACTGTGTGCTTTCATTTGCACTAGATTCCTAACAAACACCATGGTGAGGCTAAGATCCTAATTATTAGGAGGTAGTGAGCCATCCGCCTTCATGAGTAACCCTCCACATAGGCATGGCAAGACCTTATGGGATGTAAATTACCAATGTCTCTTGTAAGTAATCCTCCATATTTGCATAGGGAAATACATCCATTAGGTCGAACCCGTTTTGCCAAACTCGTGATGGGCCTAGGATCGGGGTGCCTTGGCTATCCTTACGAGATGGAAGAGCGATTTGGATACCTATTTAGGCATCTATTTAAACTTATATAGTGAGCCCTACGAGCAAATCATGTCAAACCATACCGGAATACTGATAGAATAACCCGAAGAATAAGGTCACTCAAGGAAACACTTTTTACCTTTACTCCTGTATACCATATTATATAAGCGATGATAGGTGAACATCGTCATTCTCTTTTGTCATGTTTTTTGATAATTTCTTTAGGGATGCTATAATGTTCTATGGCTTACCCTTTTTTAGCAAGTAGGTGATGACGAGCAAATGTTCACACCTACAATGCCAAAAGTTCATAATCTAAACAAAATAAGTCACCATGCTGATGACTTAACATAGATATTGACAAGTGCATGTCACCGCTTGTTTGGCCAGGCCTGTTTTTACGTGCTATTGTATTACCACATGTAAAGGCAATCTTAGCATAGATATGCTATGATGTTGTCCGATTGTTTTGCTTGCCCTTATGCATCATACCGTCTATTCTTAGGCAAACTTCTATGTGGCATTTTTATTTTGTTACTTTCATTTTTTTGTGTGCTTATTTTTGTAAACACCTTATTTTGTCCAGACTAATT
Organism: Adansonia digitata; assembly: GCA_029448705.1. Classification (NCBI taxonomy): domain Eukaryota; kingdom Viridiplantae; phylum Streptophyta; class Magnoliopsida; order Malvales; family Malvaceae; genus Adansonia; species Adansonia digitata. Next base: position 29,387 of record JAQSVH010011820.1, on the reverse strand, counting down.
TTTAGTAATCTGGAGCACAGACACAAGAAGGGGTGATGATCGCCCAGCAAAAAAAGTATTTTGAAAAGGTCAAAGAGGCCTAGGGATCATATCAAAAGTAAATGCAAAGATGTGGCATCAAATTATGTAGTACAAGGTGTCCGGGGACAAAATATATGAGAAAATTCATAATTTTACTTGAATGTATCGATACATGATTCTCATGTATAGATACAATGCTCCAACACGCCAAAAATTTGAAATGTCCCCATTTGTATCGATACAACATGTAGATGTATCGATACATAAGCCTTTGTATCGATACAGGACCTCATGTATCGATACTAGGCCATGCTAGGACCAAAACATGCATTCTGTAAAGAAATGTATCGATACATATCAACATGTATCGATACAATGGTTCATAGTACCCATACAATGATCATTGTATCGATACAACATTCATTGTATCAATACTATCAAGGTTTTTGGACCAAATGTATCAATACATTATGCAATGTATCGATACATGCAGGCCATTTTCATAGTTCAGGCATTTTTGACTCATCCACCATTGATCCAAAACTCAATTTTAACTCGTTTCTTTGAATCAGGAAAGATTAAAACACATGTCAAATTATGAATTTAGACTTTTAAATTAATCAAAACATGTTTTAAGTCTAAATTGGATCAATAGGGTAAATGTCATTTGATCACCCTACTCCTCCTTAGTTGTTGGCCAATATCACCATCAGCCATCCTAGTTGCTAGAAAATCATTCCAGTATTTAAACCAGCCACCCTATGCCCATCACATTGGTAGCAAGCTGCATCTTAGAGCCACCCTATAGCCACCATGTTGACATCACCTTGTCCCTTTTTGAGAAATGGCCAAAAACACCTTCAATTTGGCTCTAAAATGCTAGTATAAATGGACCACTTCTATCTCAATAGAAAAAAGGGTTAGATTCCAGCTCATTTTCACTTTCAAAAACACATTTACACATAAAAAAACCAGAATCCCATAGCTCTTCACCGATCACCCAAAAACAATCCCAAAACACTCACTCTCAACCTCTACATATTCTGAAAATCACCTTCATCCATACCAGAACCAAAACCTCATTGTTTTTATCTTTTTCTTGCTTTTTAACAATGAGGAAAAATTTAAGTCATCTTTGCTACTCCAACTATTTGGCTAAAGTTTGAAGTTTTATTGGCATAACTTCCTACTCTATCACTCACATTTTTTGTTTTTCAACACCTTCATCATTTTAGTGAACTCTCCATATTTCCATCACCCTCTCAGGATCATCATGCATTATTATGGCTTGTGGTTGTGGTAGTTTAGGATTTGGATGCTTTAATGCTCCTTGGATGTGTAAAAATGTCTTATTTCATCCTTACTAGTTTGATGTCTCTTACTCATGCAATTTATGCCATATCCATGCATCTTTTTATCCTTAATCCATGTATGAATCATTAGCCTAACATATTTCAAGCACATTTACACATTAACTTGTATGAATCATTGTCATTTTCAACATCCATAACATTTTCTTGTCAAAAGGCATGACACTTTTATGTCTAGGCCATTGGTAAAATTAGTATCCATATTCATGTTATGTGCCATCCTGTTGTATGTTTGTTGTCAAAATGCATGTTTGATGGCTAATAAAAACTGATATTTGAAACCCCCCAAGCCAAGCATGTTAACCTCAACCAATGAGGATTAGCATGGACTTAGCATTTTCCTTAAAAGCTAGCAAAATATCTTGGGGAAAATTAAGTTTTCCAGATCTGAAATCTTGGTTAAACAAGCTCAAATCTTCTGATTTTGAAATGAAAATGGTCTTACAATTATTCCTTAAATGTTTATGCCTTTTTTTTTAGTCAAAACCTTGAGTGGTAAGATCAACGGACTGTTTCATCATTCTAAACTACTCCAAGGCTATGCAAATGAGCTTGTGATGCTCATACCATTGTTTCCCTTCAATCATAGACATTCGAATGTCAACAACTCGAGTTTGGACTAGTAGACATAAAAAAATAAGAGATGTCCCCTACTTTGCCTTGTCCCCTACTGGCAGCATGGCTGTTACAAATTGAAAAATCAGTTTAAAATCCCAAACGATTTTCAATGAATTTTATGATATTTTTCTCAGAAAGTGTGTCAAAATACCTTTAAAATGAGGTCTTGTTCATCCCTGGATCAGTCTGGATAAGAGAGTTATGATTTTTCAAATCTAAACTATCTAGAACTTCTAGAATCTAGACATGTATTCTGGTTGGGCTTTTCAGAGCCACTAAATGATTTTTCCAAAATTTTCAAGCATTTTTCTTAAAAAGTTCATGATATTTTGTTTCTGGAAAGGTATTATTTATGATTTTGTGACACCAAATGAGTTTGAAGTGATTTTTCAAATTTTGACACACCTTATCCCTCATATGCTCTACCAGCCGCTCAATCAGTATGAACTTGAAAATTTATTCCCCTAGAAAATAACTTTTTGGGATATCGAGAATATTTTTAGGTTGACCCTCGTTGAGTTACCTTTCTAACGGTATCTTGTTCGCCTTCTAAACCTTCCAACCAATTTAGAATAAATTCAGGAAATAGGATAGCGCGATGCTGTCCCATGTTTTCGGTTATGGTCAAAATTGAGTTGTTTTCCTGAATTTCGTCTCAAAACATTCGAATGTCTCCATATTACCTCGATCAGACTCGAGAACATACTTTAACCTCCCACAAGCTCATATCAAGGCAAAAACATATTTTATATCTTTACCATCCTCATTCACAATAAATCTTTTTGCCAAAAATCATCAAATGCTCACTCATTTTCTAAATTATGAAGTTTTGTTATCCATTAGGATATTCCAACCCTGACCTTCCGAGGGGATACTCCAACCCCACTTTTCAAAATTGTCAACCATTAAAGAATCTTTTTTCGTCAAAACTATTCATCATCCATGGGGATACTCTAACCCTTTTTTTTCGAAGGGATACTCCAACCCTATCTTTCAACTATAATTAAATTTTTCTCCCTCTCGGATTTCCATGAATATATCAAACAAATCTTGTTTAATCAAGGAACCCAGATACATCTTGAAAATTATCGATTCGGTTTTTCCTAAATAATTAATACCAATTGCGAGATAAATTCCAATAGTCCATTCCTTTTCTTTATCATTGCATGGAATGATCCATGTTATGGTACTTTATTTATTGTCTTACTATCATGATATCTTCGTGATGATTATTTGCATTCATGTTTTCCAATCATTTTAAATAAAATTAAAGGTAATGGTCCGTTTGGGTATCTTTCCAGTGCCCAAAGTGGAACATTCCATTTTCAAAGTAAAATCTAGAGGTCTTTTTTTATTGAAAATCTTTATATTCCCCATCTCTCCAAGGCATATATAAGGTTAAATCTTTTTCACCAAACCCTGGATTATTTCTATAAAATTCATACATTAAAAGGGGTTATATTGAAATAATGACAAGTTAATATTGAAAGAATCAAAATCGGGAAAAACATAACTAGTATGGTACCGATTTTGGGCATCGCGAAAAAGTTCGTACCTCATCGTGCGTAACCAACTCCCAAACCGAAACGACGAATCTTTGCATTCCGTAGACCACAGGATCGATGTTTTGAGTTTCGTAACTCAAAACATAGGTTTCAATAGGCATCTGATCATGCCTAGCCCTAAATAATCGGTGGTAACTCCAAGTTTTGGCCATTTTGTGATGGTCATTTGAGATCAATAAGATGAGCTATTCGTCTTACGGTCCCTTTCACTGTACCACAAGTCAAGAATATGTACATTCTCGTTCTCATCACATCGCCAAAGAATAGTCTCAATCAAGAAGACATTTCCAAGTCAGGAAAATATTTTAAGTCGTATGCCCCCATAGATCCACAAGGATCCAACCCGGGGTACATTGTGACAATTTCTTTGTACAGTTGCTAACTTATCTTTTCTTTTTGTTCCCTTTTGCATGCATGCATCATTTCATTATTATCATTTCATTATTATCTTTGTACAATTGGCCAACGATGCAGTGTTTACTAAGGGGTGTCTATCATGGAGCAACAGTCCATCTCAGATTTGAAATCTTTTAAGGAAGTTCGAGCCTGGTCTGAGTGATGATAGCATGAAGATGGAGACATCCTAAAACCCAGGTATATCTCGACAGAGCACGAAAATATCAAAATAGGGCATCATCAGAACGACTGGTAAGATCTGAAATGTATATGGACCAGTTAGGATAGTACCAAGAAGGAATCATTCGCGAAGATATACAGAGACATCGCCCTTTTACTCCAAGTCCATTTGTATGTTAGTTTGCTACAGGCCACCTCATAATTTTGGAACTTGCATATCAATGCTTTACTTTTAACCATGAGAATTTGACCCCCACAGTAGAGGAATATACCTTGCTGCTGAACATTGAGAGGGCCAAGACTGATAGAATATATTACAAGGCATTGAATCCTCTAACTTTTAAAAAAGATTAGCCTAGATTCTCAGTGCACCTGAGGCATAGATTAAGGGTCACATCAAGAAGAAGGGAAACGGTGAGTGCATTTTCATGGGTTAGTTTGAAACAGGCAATGGCAAATACCCTCGACATTCAAAAAATGCAAGATATATTTGCTTTGGCAATATATAGCCTACTCATTTTCTCAAAGATGCTATGTTATGTCGAAGCAGCGGTGGCGGATCTCATTTCTTAACATGTCGCAACATTAACTCGGCATCTGCTATCATTGCTGAAACTATTCAAGCCCTTAATTTTTGTAAGAAAACTGGGATAGGACATTTTATTGGTTGTGCACCTATGCTTCATTTGTGGCTTGTTAGCCACCTTTGCTCGGAAGAAAAGAAAAGGCCATACAATTTCTTCCTTGACTTTAGTCCTATCTCCAAAGTCCTTGAGGAGGAATAGCTTCACAAAAAGTCTGAGGAATAATGGATCTAGAAACTTTAGAATCTCAACGGGGATGAAACGGTATGGAATGCTACTTGGTTCTCACCATAAACCATCATGTACAGATGTGGGGATTATAATTGTGTGCCACTTATTGGGTTATGGGGAAGTACCAGCTACACCTATTCTAGTTTGCCAAATTTTATGTTAGCAATTTATCCCCTTTGTTCAAGACCTAGAGGTATGCAACCTTGAATATAGTGAGTCGAATTATAAGTCAAAAATTCAATTAGCCTTCTATGCTTAGAGATAAACTCATTGCATATAAAGACATTGGAGAGGAAACAATTGACCTTAGGGTATAATGAATGGAAGATACGTCACATCATTGATATCTTATCTTCATCCACTGTTGTATTTGTAGATGAAGAATTCCCTTCTGAAATCGAATTGCGTAAACAAGAATTCGAACAAGAAAAGAGAACCCTTACCAAAGAAATTGCCAGCCTAAAGGAGAAAAAATGTCAATTAGAGATGGACCTTTATTTGCGTGAAGGTGAGGTAAAACAAGCTGATAAGGAGAATAATCATCTCAAAGAAGATCTCAAGAGTCTAAGGAAAGACTATATGGAAGCCAATAAATCATGACATCGAGGCAAGTCTTCAATCAAGTAGAAAATAGAAATTGCCACCCTCAAAGAACTACATCAGTGGAAAGAAGTAGCTAAAGACAATCAAGAGAAGCTCGTTAGAGCTTGAACCCTCCCATCAACTTATCAAAAGAGAAATGTATGGTTAGAAGATTGAGTTCGAGATTTAAGTGCGAATCAGGTTGAGAATGAGACATTAACAATCAGGATTCAAGGCTTAGAGCAGTCTTTACAAGCTCACTGAAACTAGGTGGATGAATTAGTACGGGCTTCAGAACGGTGAAAACAAAAATGGTAAAAAATAGTTGATCAGGTACGCCAAAATTATCAAACTCATCGTCGCCATCTCATTAAACAAATTCAAGCAACTCAGTTGGAGGCCAAATATATGATGGACACATCTCGATCTCTAGCATGTAGCATCATACCCATTAAAGCTCACGAACAGAAATTGTTGTATTTCTTGGACCATGCAATCAAGCAATGTAACCATGTCAGACATTTTCAAATGTAATCATATGTATTCAAGACTTTGATTGCTTCAATGAAAGACGCTATTGGTGGAGCTATTTCCTAATCCAATTGTCCCTCTTGCATTTGCATCAATAACAATTATTTTTTCTGCTTTGCATCAATAATATATTTTTTCTACTTCATGAATTCATATCCATCTTAATGTCATGTCATGACACATTTTAAAGGTTTAATCCATCAATAATCTAAAGTGAAGGTGTCCTAAAACATAGAATCTTCAGCTCACCATCACTACAACACTCATACCCATCATAAAGCCATAGAGACAATCATCAGTCCCACATTGAGTGACTAGAACTAATGTACAGAGAATCTCAAGAACAATCAGCTCACAAAAATAAAGAACTTTAATCTCAAATGATGAAATTGACAAAACTGTTGTCTAAAGCTCTAATGGATAAAGGATAAACGAGCATCATCGATGTTGGTAAAGGGTTGACCAACCCTAAAAGTAATCTGAATGGTGGTACTGAGGCTACTAATGTGCATGAATAGCATCCTCTAGCAACAGGAATTTCATCGACTCAATCGTTTATTTATTTAAGCTCTTTGCCTGCTATACCTATGTACTAGATCTTGATGAACAAGCAGAATAAGAAAGGGAAAAAAGGTCTTTAAAAATGATGAAGACTTAAACAAATACTAATCTTTAGAGAAATGTCTTTGAGCTATTGAGGAAAGTGATAAATTTGGAATTGTAGATGCAAAGGCTCTAGGACTAGTCTTTAATCTCATCATTCTGCATAAATTCAAGGTGATAGAGTTTGAAAAATATAATAAAACCATAGATCCCACGACCCACCTTTGGATGTATTATTGTAAGATGACCGAGTATGAGGAAAATGAAAAATTGCTAATCCACTACTTTTAGGATAGTTTAGCTGGGGCAGTTCTCTGATGGTACATAGGGCTAGACCTTTTAAGAATTTAAACATGGATAGATCTAGCTCGTGCATTCCTTGACCTATATAAGCATGTATCTGACTGGGCCTCAAATTGCCTCTCCCTTATGAACATGGATAAGAAAGCCTCTGAGATTTTTAGGTAGTACGCCCAAAGATGGAGGAAGGAGGCAGCTCAGGTTCAGCCTCTATTAACTAAAAGAGAAATGATAGTTATGTTCGTCGGTACTTTGAAAGCTCCTTATTATGAGAAGTTAGTGGGAAAAACCATGAAGAATTTTACTGATATGGTCATATCAGGGGAGATGATTGATAATGCCATCAAAAGTGGGAAAATAACTATGGGAGAATCACCCGAGTCAATTAAGAAATGAACAAGTAAAGGAAAAGAAAAAGAAGTAAACGTTGTCAGTCCTGGCACCACAAAGTTATCTCGAAATCTAGGCTCAAATCAAAGGGTATATGCTTCAAGTATGTTGTATCCGAGTTTTAGCCCCTACCAAATGACACCAGTAGTTCACTCTACTAGGATTGCTCTAATAGTCATCTTTACACCAAATCCTGTTTAAAACACTTATCCAAGCATGCAACCTCGTAGCATGAACAATGCTAAAGTCCCAAGTAATCATCAAGCACCCTGAGAAAGGGAACATTTTGACCCTTTACCATACTTATATAAAGAGATCTACAATCGCCTATTAGCCAGCCAATTCATTGGCTCAGTATTCTTAGACCTAAAATCTCTACCATACCCTAGCTGGTATGATGAGAATGCTTACTATGAATACCAAGCTAGAGCACAGGGACACCCAATTGAGAACTACACCTCATTCAAGAGAAAGGTGTAAGGCTCGTTGAAAAGAGGTGTAATCAAAATAAAGTAAGGGCCCAGACTAAATGTTAAGGCCAACCCACTCCCCAATCACATTGAGCTGAGGGTAAATGCTGTGATTAATGGGAAAGGCTGTTGGATCAAAAGAGATGTCAGAGAGGTCGAGACGCTAATGAGTAAAGTGTGGCAAGCATTTAGGGAGGTTGGGATAGTGAGCCCAAGAAAGGAATTTACATAGTCCTCTTGCTGTTATTATGCTTAAGAGCATGATTTACAATAATGTTCATCGTTCCTAAAAATAGTCTAAGGAATGATGGACCGATCTGAGATAAAATTCTACAAGGAATGTCATGAACTGACTTATCCATCTATTAACGTCATTGAAGAGGAAGAAGCGAATGTGATGGCATCCTGATTTGCCTTTCTCTTATGAGTATGGAGAGGCAGCCAAATAAAAGCTTTAGGCATTACACCTCTAGATGGATGGAAAAGGCTGCCCAAATTTAACCACTATTGACAAAAAAGGAAATGATTTTCAGGTTTGTTAGCATACTACAGTCACCCTACTATGATAAAGTGGTAAAAAGAACCCCTAAAAGCTTTACAGATATAGTCATACTTTATGGGGTGATGGATAAGGCCTTGAAAAAAGAATCAGGTAAGGGCAAAAGGAAAAAAAAAGTCGAAACAACATGACAGTCGAGGTTTAACAAAAAAGCCAGTTTATCTCAAATGTGTGCAGATGCAGACCTAGAAAAGTTCATTATTGAGCAAAATACAAGATCGTGAAAAATATAGAAGAGCTGAGAATGCCAATGAGCATAATTTGGCAGATTCTGGTAAAGGCAAACTTAGTTAATAGGGTTGAGAAGAAAAAGAAAGAAGTAGACAACTTTTACGATTTCCATATAGGACATGGTCATACCTTTCAGATGTGTAAAGAGTTTTGTGCCATGGTCCAAAGAATGATAAAGAAAGGCAGCATCAAATTTTATGATAAGAAGCAGACTTTGACTATTCAAACCGTAGAGGCACTTCCATCTGTCAATGCCACAGAAGAGGATAGGGACAATCCCTCCAATGGCATTAGAAGATCACTGATCTTGTATGATAATCGACCACGTCCTTAGGTCGCTTCTGCCCCATCTGTACCAAGGATGGTCATTTAATTACCATCTCTATTCACCTACGAAGATAACAAGGCTGTTCCTTAGAACTATAAAAGTAAATTAATTATCGAGGAATCTAGTCAACTAGCCTTAAATATTGATTTTTGAGGGGTAAACCACTTCACTCAGAGTGTTAGGTGTTATGCGCCACCAACCTTAAGAGATGAAGGTCAACAAGAAGACACTAGCTAGAATCTTCAAACACTTAAGTTTGCAACTAAAGAGTCAGATTCAAAAGTTACCAAGGAACCGATAAGTGAGAAAAAAGCAATGGAGTTTCTTAAGTTCATCAAACACAGTGAATACAGTATCATGGACCAGCTAAATAAGCAACCTACCAAAATATACATGCTGTCGCTTTTGTTGAACTTCGCAGCTCATAGAAATACACTCTTAAATGTTTTGAATGAGGCCTATGTCTCTCTCGATATTTCTATAGGCTAACTGGATCATCTAGTGAACAATATCATGGCTAGCAATTACATATCCTTTAGCGATGATAAGATTCTGCAAGGAGGAAAAGGAAATCATAAATCCTTTCACGTTACCACATACTGTAAAGGGAGCTTATTGCCTAGGGTGCTCATCAATAATGGGTCAGCTTTGAATGTAATGCCTATATCATGCCTAAATAAGCTCTCTATTGATACGTCTCATATCCAAAACAGTCACACAGTCGTGTGGGCATTTGACAGAACTTGCAAAAGTATTGTCAAGAACATCACTATCCCACTCTAAATAGGTTTATGTACTTATGAGGTTAACTTTCATGTGATGGACATTGCTCCATCATATATGGAAAGGCAATGGATCTATTTTGTGAGAGCAATTCTATCATCCTTGCGCCATAAATTAAAGTTTGTAATTAGAAACAAAGTTGTCAGTATTGATGGAGAAGAAGATATCATTGTAGCTACCTCGACTGATACCCTATATGCTAAACTTAATGAGGGCATTCCAGAACCTTCTTTGCCACCTATGTTAAAGAAGTATCGCCCATGATTAAGCCTTATCTGTTAAGAAGCACACAAATAGGCTTAAAACTAATAGTTGGTAAAGGTGCTCGAGCCAAAAAATAACCCATTAAACTGACAAAAAATAAGTGGGGTTCAAACCTAATGCACAACAATAGAAAAAGCAAGCTCAAAAGAATTAGGAAAAAGAATAACACATCTGGTAGGAGAAGACATAGGACATGAACCTATGGCATTTTTGCCACTGGATAAGAACTTTCATTCAGGCTAATATGTTAACACTAGCTCAACAAACATCATGCTTGTGTTAAGGAAAATTTTTAGGGATTTCTCTATCAATGTAATTGAAAAGCCATCAACAATAAGTGGAGAGATCGATTATGTCGTCCAGAGTTTATTTGAAGTGTCTGGACTGAGACAGAAATCCTTGTATTATTCAAAACTCTTTCAAAGTAATGCAATGAACTAAACCCACATGCTTTTACCCAAGAGCATTGTAGGATCCTTTATATGGGCACCTTTTGTTAAATATTATCAATGAAAATGATGAAGTATTATGCATTTTATTCATTGCATCCATTTTTCCCTCCCTCCACATATCTTTTTTGCCTATATTGTTCTTTTTTATATTTTCAGGTATTCGAATAAAGATGACATGAATATCTGCATTGAGACCTAGGAAATTAACTTTGAGTAAGCAATCTGTGCTGGTGGGGTTGAATATGAAAAAGATTCTGAGGAGAACCATGTACCCTTAGATCTGCTCAGACTAATTGAGCAAGAAGAATAATAGATTTTACCTCATAAAGAACCCACTGAAACCATAAACCTTGGGACAGAAGAAAACCAAAAAAAGTCAAAATTAAAACCTCTATAAAACCATCAACCTAAAACTAACTAATAAGCCTTCTCCAAAAGTTTCGAGATATGTTTGCCTGGTCTTACCAAGATATTCCTGGGTTGAATGCCAACATCGTACTCCATAAATTTCCCCTTAAGCATGACGGTAAACCTGTGCAGCAAAAGCTTAGGAGGATGAAACCTTAGATGCTACTAAAGATCAAAAAAGAAGTCAAGAAACAATTTAAAGCAAGATTTCTTGAAGTCACCAAATGCCTTGAGTGGGTGGCCAATATAGTCCTAGTCCCTAAGATACGAATGTGTGTGGATTATAAGGACTTGAACCAAGCTAGTCCAAAACACAACTTTTCTTTACCCCATATCGATACCCTAGTGGACAACACTGCCAAAAATGCACCATTTTCTTTCGTGGATGGATTTTTGGGATAAAACCAAATCAAAATGGTGACTGAAGACATGGAAAAAACCATCTTCATGACCATGTAGGGAATATTTTACTACAAAGTGATGCCTTTTGGGCTTAAAAACATTGGGGCAACTTATCAAAGGGCAATGGTGACATTGTTTCATGACCTTATGCACAAAGAGATCAAAGTTTATGTGCAAGACATGATCGCTAAGTCACTTAGAGAGAATAAACATGTAACCGACTTGCGGAAGCTCTTTAAACACCTTTGCAAATATCAACTCAAGTTAAACCCTACCAAATACGCATTGGTGTCACATTTGGGAAGTTATTGGGCTTCATTATGAGTGAAAAAGGAATAAAAGTGGACCCCAACAAGGTTAGGGCCATTCAAAGCTTTCCGTCGCCTCAAACTCCAAAAGAGGTGAGATATTTTTTGGAAAGATTAAACTATATAGCCCGATTTATAGCTCAATTGATCGATAAATATGACCTTATCTTTCAGCTACTTCATAAACAAAATCCCAAAGAATGGAATAGAGAATGTCAAGAAGCCTTTAATAAAGTAAAGCAATACCTTTCAAGCCCTCTAGTGCTCGTAGCCCAATCCTAAGTAGACCTCTAATTTTATATCTATCAGTTTTTAATAGTTCGATGGGCTGTATATTAGGACAGCATGATGATTCAGGAAAAAAAGAACAAACTATCTACTAGTTAAGTAAGAAGTTCACAGAATGTGAAAATAACTACTCAATAGTAGAAAAGCTATGTTGCACTATTGTCTGGACAGCTAGGAGGTTAAGATAATATATGTTATATCACACTACATGGTTGATCGCCAAACTAGATCTCGTCAAATACTTATGTGAAGCCCCTGTATTGTCAAAGAGATTGGCTAGGTGGCAAGTCTTGCTCTTCGAATACGATATTGTATATTGGAATCAAAGGCCATCAAAGGGTAGTGCAATCATAGATTTCTTGGCTAGTCGAGCAATGGATGATTATTAACCTTTGGACTTCTAATTCCCTGATGAAGACTTAATGTTCATAATCGAGGTGGGAGATGCAACCGATAGAGATTCATCTTAGAAAATGTTTTTCGATGGTGTTTCGAATGCATTGGGGCATGGAATTGAGGCAATTTTAATCTCACATGAGGGAATCCATTATCTTTTCACTGCAAGATTAAGCTTCAACTGCACTAACAATATAGCTGAATATGAGGCTTACTTCATGGGACTCCAAGCCGCCATCGAAAGGGGCATCTAAACCTTACGAGTGTTTGGAGACTCAACTCTTATCATTTACCAATTGAAAGGGGAATGGCAAACACGTGATGCCAAACTAACTCATTTTAGAAGCTTAATCTCAGAATAGAGAAAAGAATTTGATGATGTTAGCTTTCGATATTTACCTCAGAAAAAAATCAAATTGCTAATGCCTTAGCTATTTTATCATCCATGTTTAAGGTAAATCGGGAGTCAAACATCGCTCCTATTCAGATGAGCATTCATTCAACACTGGCATATTGCCAGAATATCAAGAAAGAAAAGATGGTTTACCCTGGTATCATGACATCCTTCAGTATATAAAAAATCAATAATACCCTGACCATGCCACCGAAAATGATAGAAGAACCATACGAAGAATGGCTGCAAACTTTATTTTGGATAGTGAAGTTCCATACAAGAAGAGAAGGGACCAGATATTACTTCAATGCATGGATGCCTCAGAAGCCAAAAGAATCCTCGAGGAGGTCCATGAGGGAATCAGTGGTACACATGATAATAGACATCGAATGGTGAAATAAGTCATACGATCAGGCTACTACTAGTTGACTCTAAAAAGGGATTGCATCAACAAAGCCCGTAAATGCCATAAATGCCAAATCTATGCGACAAGATTTATGTCCCTCTCATACCATTGCATGTTATGACAGCCCCATGGCCATTTTTTATGTGGGGCATGGACATGATTGGACCAATCACCCCTAAGGCCTCCAATGAACATTGTTTCATCCTAGTTGCTATCGACTATTTCACTAAGTGAGTGGAAGTAGCTTTTTATGCTAATGTCACTAGAGCAATCGTGTGCAAATTTGTGAAGTGAGATATCATCTATCGGTATGGCCTCTCTTAGCAAATCATTATGGATAATACGCGTAATTTGAAAAATAAAATGATGTAAGCAATTTACTCTTAGTTCAAAATTTAGCATCGAAATTCCATCCCATATCGTCCAAAATGAATATGGCAGTGGAAGCAGCCAACAAGAATATCAAGAAGATAATCGAAAAAATGGTTGAGACATACAAGGATTGGCATAAAAAGTTACCCTTCGTATTACATGTTTACTGCACAGTAGTATGAACTTCTACAGGTGCTACTCTATTTTCCTTGGTTTATGGCATGAAGGCTATTCTACCGATCGAGATAGAAATCCCATCACTCAGAGTCCTAAAGGAAACATAACTTGAAGAAGCTGAATGAGTTAAAAATCGATTTGAGAAACTTAATCTTATCAAAGAGAAGATAATCAAAACAATTTGTCATGGGCAAATGTATCAAAAACATATAATGAGAGCCTATGATGAAAATGTATGTCCTCATTAGTTTCGAGAAGATAAATTGGTACTTAAGCATGTTCCTATAATCCATAAAGATGTTCATGGAAAATGGACCCTAAATTGGGAAGGACCATACGTGGTAAAACGTGTATTCTCTGGAAGAGCTTTAATCTTAATCGAAATGGATGGCAACGACCTGCCCAATCCTGTGAACTCTGATGCCATAAAAAAATACTATGCCTAAAAGACTTTAGGATGAAAACCTGAAAGGGCATTCTATTAGTCATTCGCCCACCATTTTCCTAAAAAAAAAATAAAATAAAAAAAACAAAAACAACAAAAAACAAAGAAAAAAAGAGAAAAAAACAATTAAAGTCAAAAACCCGAGAGGGCGGCCTAAGTAACTAAACCCATTCAAACCAAGTCAAGCCCAAACCATCATTAGCCTAAAACCAATCTTCTCCATATTCATTACTTCGATCGAGACACCAAATCATACCTTACCCATTTGTTCTATGCAGATCAAACATCATCCATACCTGCACTTGGAAAATGACAAATAACCAACTTTGAGGCCTCCATCCCATCATGGAGCAATCTGAGGAATCTTTTTATGATTTGGCCAACACCACAAGGATTAATTGCTCGAAAGAAAGTCTCCGAAAGCACTCAGTAGGGAATTTATGTCATCAGCATCGAAGCCAATCGACTGGGCATACTTCTTTTAGCTTGTTTGTATTTCAAAAATTTTCAATTGAATGAGAATACGATTACTTGATTTCTTAACCCTGCATTCTATGTTGTATTATGTTTATCATTTAATTGATAATACTAGACAAATGAACAAAATTGATAATAGGATTTCATAGCTTTGCTTGGAAAAATTAAACTTTATGAGAATTTTTGCTAGGTCTAAAGACTAAAAATAAACTTTAGGGCCATGGTTGGTCCCAACTTCTTTAATCTTGTATCCTGAGAAGTGTTCAAACTTTACCCCAAAGAAAGCCTATCATGAAGAAAAAAAGGCTAAAATCATGCTTCAATTATCATCCAAACAACTAGGGTTCAACATATTTGAATAGTCAAAGAGGCTCTTTAAAGTTAAAATTGGCAAAGAAGCACCACTCATGCTTGCTAACGAACTCTTTATAGCTAGAGCCTTCTAACTTGAATCATCTGATTTCACAATCCTCTTATTATCATCATTGGTCATCTAAGACAAAAAGCCACCTTATCAAATGTGATAAAGATCCAAAATTGATGGATTATGCCTTTGGAAAAACCATTTTCGCATCATTTCAATGCACATATGCATTCTCATGCATTCTACAAGATTTAACATCTTTTAGGTACCAATCCCTGTATAAAAGGCAAATCAGTAAGGAGCGTAAGGTGTAACTTTCTGTTTCTAAAGACATCAAAAAATCTTAGGTAAGTACCTTCTACCGCAGCGTATCCCAAGGTGGATCCTCGCGGATCTATGGGTGCATACGACTTAAAATATTTTTTTGACTTGAAAATGTCTTCTTGATTGAGACTTTTCTTTGGCAATGTGATGAGAATACGAATGTATGGATTTTCGACTAGTGATACGATGAAGGAGACTGTAAAATAAATCACTCATTTTATTGGTCTCGGATAACCATCACGAAATAGCCAACACATGAAGTTGTTGCCAATCATTTTGGTCTAGGCATAACCAAATGCCTATTGAAACCTATGTTTTGAGTTATAGAACTCAAAACACTGATCTTATGATTCACCTTTTCGGTTTGGGAGTTAGGTACGCATGATGAGGTATGAACCTCTTCGTGATGCCCAAAATTGATACCTCACTAGCTACGTCTTATCTTGGTTTCGATTCTTTCGATCTTACATCATCACTATTTTAATATAACCCTCTTTTAATGCATAAATCTTATAGAAATACAAATCCAGGTTTTGATGAAAAAGATTTAATTACCCAGAGAGATAGGGAATATAGAAATTTTTAATAAAATGACCTTTGAATTTTACTTTGAAAATGGAATGTTCCACTTTGGGCACTTGAGAGATACCCACACAGAACATTACCTTTAATTTTATTTGAAATGATTTGAAAACATGAATGCGAATAATCATCATAAAGAAATCACGTTACTAAGGCAACAAATAAAGTAACATAACATGGATCATTCAATGCAATGATAAAGAAAAGGAATGGACTATTGGAATTTATCTCATAATTGGCATCGATTATTTGGGAATAACCAAATCGACAATTTTTGAGATGCATCTAGGTTTCTTGATTGAACGAGATTTGTTTGACATAATCATAGAAGTCCGAGAAAGAGGAAAAAAATTAATTACAGTTGAAAGACGGGGTTGGAGTATCCTCGTAGATGACAAATAATTTTAACAAAGACAGATTTTTAAATCTTGACAATCTTGAAAAGTGGGATTAGAGTATCCCTTCGAAAGGTCGAGGTTGGAGTATTCCCGTGGATAACAAATCATTTTAACAAAGAAAGACTTTTTAATCTCGATAATTTTAAAAAGCGAGGTTAGAGTATCCCCTCGGAAGGTCAGGGTTGGAGTATCCCTAAAACTGACATGTCTGACGCTCTTTAGAGAAGTTGAGTTAGAAAACTTAAGTTGACAAAACTTTGTGATTTAGGAAATGTGTGAGCGTTAACTTTTGGCAAAAGAAATTATTGTGAATAAGGATAGTAAAAATGTAAAATATGTTTATGCCTTGATACGAGCCTATGGGAGGTCAAAGCATGTTCTCAAGTCTAATCGAGGTGATACAGAGACATTCGAATGTCTCGAGATGAAATTTGGGAAAACAACTTAATTTTGACCATAACCAAATACAAGGGACAGTAGTGCACTATCGTATTTCCCACATTTATTCTAAATTGGTTTGAAGGCTTTAGAGGGTGGACAAGACACCGTTAGAAAGGTAACTCGATGAGAGTCAACCTAATAATATTCCCAATATCCCTAAAAGTCATTTTTCAGGGGAATAAGTTTTCAAGTTCAGATTAATTTTGCTATCGGCAGAGCATACAAGGGACAAGGTGTGTCAAAATTTGAAAATCATTTTGGACTTATTTGGTATCAAAAAATTGCAAATAATACATTTTTAGAAATATAATTTCATGAACATTTTAGGAAAAATGCTGGATGGATTTGGAAAAACCGTTCGGTGGGCTTAAAGAGCCCAACCGGAATGCATTTTGTTCATTCCAAGGATTCTAGATAGTCTACGTTTGAAAAATCATAACTCTTTCATGCAGATTGATCCAGAAGACTTCATTTTAAAGGTATTTTGACACACTTTTAAAGAAAAATATTATAAAATTCATAAAAAATCATTTAGGAGTTTAAAACAATTTTTAATTTGTAACAGTGCTACTGCCAGCAGGGGACAAAGTAAAGCAAAGGATATTTCTTTATTTCTTTATGTTTACAGGCCCAAACTAGAGTCATCAACATTCGAATGTCCATAACTGAAGGGAAAGAATGGCATGAGTATCACGAACTCATTTGCACAGCCCTGTAGGATGATGAAACAGCCTGTTGATCATACCACTCAAGGTTTTGACCCAAAAAAAAGGCATGAATATTTCGAGAACAAGTGTAAGGCCATTTTCATTGCGAAAGCAAAAGAGTTGAGCTCGTTTAATTTTTCCTAAGATATTTTGCTAAG
This sequence comes from Adansonia digitata, assembly GCA_029448705.1. Lineage (NCBI taxonomy): Eukaryota > Viridiplantae > Streptophyta > Magnoliopsida > Malvales > Malvaceae > Adansonia > Adansonia digitata. The sequence continues at coordinate 11,882 of JAQSVH010011820.1, read as the reverse complement.
TTTAAGGAAAATGCTAAGTTCATGCTAATCCTCATTGGTTGAGGTTAACATACTTGGCTTGGGGAGGTTTTGAAAATTAGTATTTAATAGCCATCAAACATGCATTTAGACAAGGAGAATACAATGAACATACTAGGGGATGGCACAAAACATAAAGGGGATGCAACTTTACCAATGGTCTTGACAAAGAAAGTGTTATACACTTTGACAAGAAAATGTTATGGAAGCTGAAAATGATAATTATTCATGACAAGATGCAAGCTAATATATAAATATGCTTCAAATATGTTAGGCTAATGATTCATACATGGATTAATCATAACAAGATGCATGGACATGGCATAAAATGTATGAGCAAGAGCTATTAAAATAATGAGAATAAAATAAGGCATTTTCCACATTAAAGGGGTGTTAAGGCATCCAAATCCTAAAGTACCATAACCAAAGGCCATAATAATGCATGAAAATCCTAAGAGGATGGTGGAAACATGAGAGCTCACTAAAATGATAAAGATGCTGAAAAACAAAAAATAAGAGTGATAAAGTAAGAAGTTATACCAACAAAACTTCAATTTTTGGCCAAATACTTGGAACAATAGAGATGGCTTGAATTTCCCTCTTTTCTTGTTGTTAATAAGCAAGAAAAAGAAAGAAATCTGGTATAGATGAGAGTGATTTTTAAAATGTGCAATAGTTGGGAATGAGTATTTTAGGGCTGTTTTTGTGTGGTAAGTAAAGAGCTACGGGATTCTAGTTTTCTTAGTGTAGAAATGTTTTTTGGAAGCTGATAATGAGCTGGAATCTAACTTTTTTTAGCTAAGATATAAGTGGTCTATTTATACCAACATGTGGAGCTAATTTAGAGGTGTTTTTGGTCATTTCTCAAGGGGGACAAAGTGATGTCAGCTTGGTGGCTATAAAGTGGTTATAGGGAGCAAATTGCTACCAATGTGATGGACATGTGCTGGCTGGTTTAAATACTGAAATGATTTTCTAGCAAATAATGTGGCTGATAGTGATCTTGATCAATAAACTAGGGAGAAGTAGGGTGATCATGTGACATTGACCCTTTTGATCTAATTTAGACTTTAAAAAAATGTTTCGATTAATTCAAAAGTTTAAATTCATAATTTGTATTGGGTTTTGATCTTTTCTGATGCAAAGAAACGAGTTAAAATAGAGTTTTTGATTAATGGTGGACGAGTCAAAAATGCCTAGACCGTGAAAAATGGCATGTATGTATCGATACATTATAGAATTTATCAATACATTTAGTCTAAAAACCTTAAGTGTATCAATACAATGAATATTGTATCGATTCAATGGTTCACAGTAATGATCATTGTATCGATACTATGAACCATTGTATCAATACATGTTGATATGTATCGATACATTTTTTTACAAAATTCACATTTTGGCCTTGGCATGGCCTAGTATCGATACATGAGCTTCGGTATTGATACATAAGCTTATGTATCGATACATTTACATTTTGTAGCAATACAAATAGGGACATTTCAAATTTTTGGCATATTGAAGCATTGTATCGATCAATGACAACCATTTATAGATACATTCAAGAAAAATTATGAATTTTCTCATATATTTTGTCCTCAGACACCTTAAACTACGTCATTTGAAGCCATATCTTTGGATTTACCTTTGATATGATCCATAGGCCTTCTTAACCTCCTCAAAATATCATTGCCCTCTCTCACGTCCATGCCCCAGGTTGCTAAAATTTAGCTCGGATAAAATAAGGTGTCTAAGCTGCCCTTCTTTGATCGTTGCTGAGAATCATGAATAGGGCAAAGATGAATAGACACTATTTTGTTTGGGGTGGAATGATGCTCCCTAGAACACTAGGGTGTTAGGTTTTCTAAGGTTTAACTCGCTTAGGTAGGTGCAAAGTAATATGGATTTTTTATGTGGGTGCCGTTAACTTATACGGGCTTTAACTTAAACTTGGGTACCACCAACTTATGCGGGCTTTAACTTAAACTTGGATGCGACTAGCTTGTATAGGCTTTAATTCCAGTGCCGCTAGCTTGGGCGGGCTTTGACTCAGACTTGGGTACCACTAGCTTGTGTGGGCTTTGACTCAGACTTGGGTGCCACTAGCTTATATTGGCTTTCAAAAGGTGCCACTGACTTGTCAGCTTTAAAAATGGTGCCACTAACTTGTGGGCTTTGGAAATGTGCCACTAACTTCTGGGCTTTGAAAAGGTGCCACTGAATTGTGGGCTTTGAAAAGATGCTATGACTTATGGGCTTTAAAAATGTGCCACTGACTTATGGGCTTTGAAAAGATACCACTGACTTATGGGCTTTGAAAAGGTGCCATGACTTGTGGGCTTTAAAAAGGGTGCCGCTGACTTATAGGCTTTGAAAAAATGCCACTAACTTATGGGCTTTAAAGATATACCACTAACTGTGGACTTTGAAGAGGTGCCACTAACTTGTGGGCTTTGAAGAGGGTGCCACTGACTTATGGGTTTTGAAAAGATGCCACTGATTTATGGGCTTTAAAAATGTGCCACTGACTTATGGGCTTTGAAAAGGTGCCACTGACTTGTGGGCTTGTTGTGGGTATGATTGGCATCAGGTTGTTTACAGACAAGTTTGTTGCCACTAGCTTGTATGGGCTTAAGAAGGTTTCTTGATAAGTGCCTCTTGAATAATGCTTGGTTTATGAAGCTCAGAGTTCTTATTAGGGACTCCTTAGAGGTTTGGTGAACCTAGCTTGAAGTAACATTGCAAAAATCATGATGTGTGATGGTAATATGAATGCATGATATGGAATGCTATCATGATTGCATGATGTGAAGTCTATTACGGGAGATAGCCGTTGTTATTTTTGTACATCATTCAAGCTCTCATAGGGATGTGATTCATCTTTGTTGCAACTAAGGATGAGAATTTTCCTAATCCTGCTAGGGATTATAGGTTGCCCAGCTCTATTAGGGATAAGACAAAAAACTATTTTCAAGAATTTGGATTGTTGCATTTCCTGATTCGAGAGGTTTAATCATTTTTCTAACAATTAAAAGGCATTGTCAACAATTTAAAGACTGTTTGTCGGATTAGGTTGATGTCTCTAGTTTTGATAGGATTCAAATAGAACACATGGTTGATTTTTGGTTAGCTTAAAATGGTTTTTTCTTTAGATATGGCTTATGAAAGCAAGAAATGGTTTGGTGTATAGTCACACTGAACGGGTGTTTGGACATAAAAAGTTCATGATTTTGACGATTAGGGTGTGAGCAGAGTTTTCTATGCTTTTCTTTTCCTTTTGATGTAATATCAAGATATCTTGATACATATTTTAGTTGATTATCAAATATCATCAACTAAATGACAAGTGCAATGTGAATTGTATAGGGGTTAAAAGAAACAAGGCAATATTTATTCATGACAACAAAGAGACATAACTCGGTATACTATTTGATAAATAAGTGATTCGGTAGCAAGAAGTATGATCTTTTGGGCAGAAGATGCCTCGACAATCATAACATGGATATTCCTTAGGTGTTTTACAAGATCTTTCTCGAATAATAAATGTGACTAGTATGAGCTAATCTTCAGAAGATCTCTAGATTGCTTTGCATTGTCTTGTAGGTACTCTCAATTTATGCCCGATCAAAATTGATCTCTCAAATCGCCCTTGCAGGTTTTCAATTATAGTCGGGCTGGCTGCCCAGATGCCCTTTTTAGATTTTTATCTGAATGCTTTTTTGTTTTTTTTGTTGTTTTTTTTTTGTTTTTTTAAGAATGCCTTTTTAGGTTTTCGCCTTCTACATTTAATATTTCTTGATGACATCTAAGTTGACTGGGTTAGGCAAGACATTGCTATCCATTTCTGACAAGATTAGGGCCCTTCCGGAGAAGGCTTGCTTCACGACATACAGTTTTTCCCAATTAGGGGTCTACTTGCCTAATGCATCTTTATGAATTGGGAGGATCTTCTTCAATACCAATTTGCCTGGGTGAAACTATCATGGGTGTATCTTTTTGTTGTGGGCTAGGATTCATGCATCTTTGATACATGTGACCATGGCAAATGGCTTTCATGCATTTTTCCTCAATGAGGTTGAGCTGGTCATATCTATTCTTGACCCATTCAGCTTCTTCAAGTTTGGTTTCCATTAAGACTTTTGGAGAAGGGACCTCAACTTTGATAGGCAATACAACTTCTATCCTATAGACAAGATAAAATAGGGTAGCACCCATGGAATTGCAAACTAAGGTCCGATAGGCATGAAGTGCAAAGAATAGCTTCTCATGCCAGTCTTTGTAAGTCTTGACCATTTTCTTAACTATTCTTTTAATGTTATTGTTGGCTACCTTAACTGCCCTATTCATCTTTGGGTTATAAGGGATAGAATTATAGTGCTGGATCTTGAATTGTGAGCAGACTGCTTGCATTATTTTATTGTTTAAGTTGCTTGCGTTACTTGTGATGATTTGTTTTGGGAAACCATATCTATAGATGATATCTCACTTGACAAACTTATAGATGATCGATCTAGTGACAATAGCGTGCAAGGCAGCCTTCACCTATTTAGTGAAATAGTCAATCACTAACAAGATAAAACGATGCCTATTGGAAGCTCTAGGGGTGATTGGCCCATCATGTCCATGCCCCACATGGAGAAGGGCCATGGGGCCGTCATGATGTGAAGTGGCGAGGGACATTGATCTTGTCTGCATAGATTTGACACTTATGGCATTTTTGGGCATAATTGATGTAGTCTCTCTCGAAGGTCAACCACTATTAACCCGCTTTCATGATTTGCTTGGCCATCCAATGTCCATTAGCATGTGTGCCATAAATCCTTTCATGAACTTCTTGCAAGATCTTTTTGACTTTAGAAGTGTCAATGCATTTGAGCAATACTTGATCGTGACTCTTTTTGTATAATATTTTTCCATCAAGAACACATCCCATAGCCAACCTTCTGATAGTCCTTTTATCAGTTTTGATTGCATTTTTGGGATATTGCTATCCTTAATGTAACGAAGGATGTCATAGTACCACGGTAGGCCATCCTTCTCTTTTTTGACACTATGACAATGAACCAGAGTTGTATAGATGCTCATTTGGATAGAAGCAACGTCCGACTCTTGGTTAACCTTAAACATGGATGACAAAGCAGCCAAAGCATCAGCTATTTGGTTCTCTTCTCGAGGTATGTGTCAAAAATTAATATCATTAATTTTTTTCTTAAGCTCTGCTAACAGCTTCCTATACTGCATCAGCTTGGCATCACGAGTTTGCCATTCCCCTTCCAATTGATAGATGACTAAGGTCGAATCACCGAACACCTATAATATCTTGACATTCTTCTTAATGGCTACTTAAAGCCCCATGAGATAAGCTTTACATTCTGCGATATTATTTGTACAGTCAAAATTTAACCTTGCTATGAATAGATAATGACTCCCATCAAGTGACATCAATATTACCTTAATTCCATATCGTAAAGCTTTTGATGCTCCATTAAAATGCATCTTTTAGTATTGATCTTGGTTAAAGGTGTCTTCTTCTTCAGAAATGCATATTAGATCTTCATCTGGGAAGTCAAAATTTAAGGTTCATAGACATTTACCACTTGACTTGCCAAAAAGTCAGCTATCACACTATCTTTGATGGCCTTTTGATTAACATAGGCAATTTCGTATTTAGAAAGTAAGACTTGCCATCTAGCTAGCCTTCCTAATAGTGCAGGGGCTTCGTAAAGATACTTGATAGGATCAAGCCTTGCAATCAACCATGTGGTGTGATACAACATGTACTGCTTGAGTTTCTTGGCTATCCACACTAAAGTACAGCATAACTTCTCAACTATGGAGTAATTGCACTCGCATTCTATGAACTTTTTGTTTAACCAGTAGATTGCTTGTTATTTCTTTCTCGACTCATCATGCTGCCCTGATACACAACCCATAGACTTATCGAAGATGGCCAAGTAAAGGATTAAATGTTGATCAGGCATGAACGGTACCAACACTGACAGGCTTGATAGATAATATTTGACTTTATCAAATGCTTCTTGACATGCCTCATTCCACTATCTTGAATTTTATTTGTAAAGGAGCCGAAAGATAGGATTGCATTTGTTAGTGAGCTAGGATATGAATCTAGCAATGTAGTTCAATCTCCCTAGAAAGCTTTTCACTTCTTTTTGGGTTTGAGGTGATGGCATATCTTGAATGGATTTGACTTTGTTTGGGTCAACTTCAATCCTTTTTTCACTAACTATAAAGCCTAGAAGCTTACCCGAAGTGACTTCGAAGGTACACTTGGCAGGATTCAATTTGAGTTAAAAATTTCATAGCCGTTCAAAAAGTTTCTGAAGGTCTGTGACATGTTCATCCTCTTTCGTTGACTTGGGAATCATGTCATCAATGTAGACCTTAATTTTTTTGTGCATCATGTCATGGAACAAGGCTACCATGGCCCATTGATAGGTTGCCCCAGCATTTTTGAGTCCGAAGGGCATGACATTATAGCAAAATGTTCCCCACATGGTTATGACAGTTGTTTCTCCCTGTCTTCAGACGCTATTTTGATCTAGTTGTAGCCTAAGAATCCATCCATGAAGGAGAACAAAGAATTCTTGGCCGTGTTGTCTACCAAGTGTCAATATCAGGTAGCAAAAAATTATCCTTAAGACTAGCTTGATTCAGATCTTGATAATCAACATATATTAATACTTTGCCATCTTTCTTTAGGACTGGGACTATATTAGCAACTCATTCTGGATATTTGGCTAGTCCAATAAACCCTGCATCAAACTATTTTTTGACTTTTTCTTTAATTTTGAAAAGCATTTTCGATTTTATCCTCCTTAACTTTTACCAGATCAGTTTGCGTCTAGGCTTGATGGGAAGCTTGTGGACCACTATATCAATATCCAGTCCTGGCATGTCTTGATATGTCTAAGCGAATACATCTCAATATTCCTAGAGTAATTCTATCAACTTGGTCCTAGTTGTTGACTTTATCAAGGTTCTAATTTTAACCTCCTTTCGATCCTTCTGAGTACCTAGATTTATTACTTCCGTTGGGTCTTTATAGGGCATGATTTATTTCTCCTCTTGCTCAACTAATCGTAAGAGGTCTGAGGGTGTGGAGCTCTCTTCGAAATCCTCTTTAGGATCAACTTTACTAGTGCAACTTGAATATTTGAAATTAATCTTCAGCAACCCATTAGACATATCCATGTCACTATCTTCAAAACACCTGAAAAGGTAAAGAAATAAAAATTACAAAAAGCACATACAATTAAGGGATTTGGATAAAAATAAAGGCAAAAAGGTTGAAAAGTGATACACAATATGGAATAATATATGCAAAAGTCATTTCATTGATAATGTTTGATAAAAGATGCCCTTTACATAGGACACATATTTGCCTTTGGGGGAGGGTAGGTAGGCTTTCATTTTTTGATGTTACATGAAAAGGACAAGAAAAATGCAAGGGCTTCCGTCATGACCTTGTTGTCAAAATCAAGTCTTAACAGAAGGACACAAATTTTATGCCTGGTATTTTGGAGATAAAGGTGGTTAAATGCTCCGTTTAAGATGACTAAGACATCTTTAGCCTTTTGCTCTTCTGGTTGGCTTAGATCAATTTGTCTTTCCAAACAAAATATCTCATGGAGAGATGGGAATATTATTGTCTTTGATTTCTCCTCTTGACCTAATTATCATGTCATCTCCTAATTGCATATCCTCTTTTCTTGTTGCTTTCTTAAGTGCGCATTGGCTTTGAATCCTAAGCCTCTTTTGTTGGCTTGAGAGGTGACTTGCAGCACACAGGCCATTCTTTGCAGATTCTTCCTAAGCCTTTTTCCAGCATGGGAACCTTTGCTAACAGTCATTTTTAAACCCGAGTGGGTACTCTTTAACAGGTGGGGTTCAATTATTGGCAATCCTTCTTCCACAGATGTTGCATTAACAAACTTGAAGGATTAGAGGAATGACTCTGGTGCATCTTTATTAGGCTCTATGTAGATATCCTCAGTGAAAGTAGCGACGATCATTTCTTCTTCAGCTCTAATGGTGACTATTTTGTCATCTATCACAAATTTAAGCTTTTGTTGGAGAAAGGATGGGATGGCTCTGGCGAAGTGTATCCATGGCCTTCCTAATAGATAGTTGTAAGAAAGATTAATATCCTCAACTTAAAAGTCCACTTTATATGTACATGGGCTCATATGGAGCTAGATTGTGATATTTCCAATTACTCCGCAACATGTTCCATCAAAAGCTCAGACTACAGTATGGCTACTTTTGATGTTAGATTGATCGACAGGGAGCTTGCTTAATGTAGTCATAGGCATGATATTAAAGGCTAATCCATTGTCTATTAGTACTTTAGGCAAAATGCGTCTCTTGCAATGAGTATTGATATACAGAGCTTTATAACTGCCCCTGCCTCCGAGTAGGATCTCATCATCAATGAAGGAGATATAATTATCGGCCATGATGTTGTTCACTAGCTTATCCAATTTGGCCATGGAGATGTCTAGTGGCACATATGTTTTATTTAACACCTTCAGTAGTACATTTTGGTGAACCTCTGAATTAAGAAACAAAGATAGCACAGAAATCTTTATGGGTTGTATGCTTAACCAGTCTATAATGCAGTATTCACTATGCTTGATAAACTTGAGAAAGTCCATGGCTTCTCTTTCACTTACTACTTTCTTGACTTTCTCGGGCTCAAAATTCTTTACTTGGGTTTTGGTGGTACTGGTGCTTGGAGATGTATCAACCTTTTGTTTTTCTTGAGTAGGTGGAGTATAACACCTACCGCTACGGCTTAGGTAACTAATTCCTTATAGTTTTATCACAGTAGTTGAGGGAGTTAGTTCTTTGATCATCACTACCTAATTCTTGTATTTCCATGGGATAGCTTTGTTGCTCGTATACAGGAATGGTTTAGGTACCTCCATAACTAACTTTGGTGTAGGTATTGAAAAACTAGCCTGGAGACTTAACTTTCCATAAAGAATTAGGTCAGTTTCTCCTATAAGGCAACTGCATGGTTTTGTCTCCTATCATGTTGATAGATTCAGCAGTAAGTGTGATTTCACGATAGAATTTTATCTGGCCTTCATTTATCATTCTTTGAACTATGAACCTAATTCTCTACATGTTTGTATGGTATAACCTTCAACTGTATGGAAGTTATAAAAGTTGTCAAGATTATCTTCTAATTTTTTTGTTGCATTGAGCAACCCGACCTGAATCTATGCCTACCAGATCAAGAACATTAGCATCCTTGCATCATCTATGCTTGCCTTGACTTCATATTTGTTCTTAATGTTGATCATGTTTACAGTTGATTTAGTTTGGTTTAGTAAAGGATTGGCAGCAACATTTGGTCCTTGGTTCATCTTGAAGTGCAAGACTTTTAAGTTAATTAGATTTTGCACATTTAGTTTGAAAGATATGCAGTTCTCAATATCGTGCCCTGCCGCCCCATCATGGTATTCACAATGGGCGTTAGGGTTATACCATTGCGGGTATGGTGGCTTCTTTTTTGGGACATAGATTAGGGCCACTAAATGATTTTGGAGCAAGGTCTGGTAGAGCTCCTTATAGGTCATAGGGATGAGATCAAAATATTATCTTTGTTGATTTGCACCTCGATTGCTAAGTGCATTATTAGTTGCTTGATTGGTACTTTAGTGAACTTATGGAGGGTAACTTTATCGTGGGTTGGATGGGATTGCAAAGGATGAGTTGTAGGTTATGGCATTAATTGGCTGAGAGGGTATGGTGATAAGGTAAGAATATAGCATGCTTGGGTAGTAAAGGTTGGGTATTTAACGCCATTTTGGTTAAGATAAGCTAGCATAACTTATGACATTGGCTTCTCTTTCCTTCTTCTTACAGGTAATGGGCTTCTTACTCAATCCAGCTATTTCGTTGACAGACATCCTACCACTCTTAATGGCGATATCGATCATTTCTCCAGAAAGCACAAGTCTATGAATTTCTTGGTGGCATTCCCTACGAGCTATCGTAATAAGGAGCACGTTAGGTATGAATGCAAGTGATTGTTTTTTTTAAGGAAGGCTAGACTAGGGTTGCTCTTCTCTCCACCTTTGGGCATATTGTCTAAAACTTTCAGTGGATCTCTTCTCAAAATTTATCAGGGAAAGTCGATTTGGCACCCAATCTGACACGTGCTAGTATTAATTTAAAAAAGCCTTAGCCAAGTTGGCCAATGATTGGATTTTGACATTGTCTAGCTTGATATACCACCAAGCTATTGCCCTAGTGAGGCTATGCTGGAAGTAATGGATGAGGAGCTTTTTATCTTTCTCATACCCGACCATCTTTCGTAGGTACATTCGGACATGGATGGAAGGGTCAGTGGTTCCATTAAACTTCTCAAACTCTGGGACTTTAAACTTTAGGGGAATGACAAGGTTGGACACCAAAGATAGTGATTGCATGTCAAGAGCTCCAAACTTGTCACTCTTCTCGATAGCTTAGAGGCATTTTTCCAGTAGCTAAAATTTGTTCACTTTTTTTGCAGTCATGGTGGACTTTTGACCTTTTGTTTTCTTTAGTCCCTCATGGTCAAGGGTTATCAGATCTACCGATGAAACTTCTACATTCACTATTTGAGTATCAGGAATGAATTAACATGTCGCAATGGGATTTAGGTAGATAACTGGTAGAGCCTGAATGGCAATTGTAGGAGCAAGCCGTTGTTCTTGTCTAGTTTCCCCTTGGAGAGGTTTTGGATTATTGGCAAGGGGACTTTCCATATTGGGAGGATTATCCCTTATTTCAGTAGTGCTAGCTTACCCTTTTTCTTTCATGGAGGTGGTCATTAGTTCCATAAGTTTTGCGATTTGATTTCATATTTCGTATTGCTAACGAAGCATCTGGTCTTGTGATTCCTTAACCATTAGCTCAAGTCACTCAATACGAGCTTTACAATCACTCTCCATGATTTACCTACAGCGTTGTATGTTGTAGTAGTACGTGATGTAAGGTTCTGTGCTCTTGATTGATCTCAAAATCCCTTGCACTTTTATGGCTCAATTCCCGTATTAGACTTTTATTTAAAAATATATTTATTAATGAGCATTTATGATGCAATAACGAGTTAAGATAATGAATGATTGATGCAAGTGTACTTAAAAATGATGAAATTAAATGTGCATATGCATTGGAGACAATTGATTCTTGGAATAGCTTCATCAATAACATTATTCATAGTCACAAAAGGGTTTTTGTTTTACGACATGATTACATCTGAAACTATCTAACGTGATTAAATTATGTAATCACACGATCAAGAAAACCTAAAGTTATTGCCCATGATCTCCAACAGGTATGATGTCTTATTTTATGGATCAAGCTACTTCAATCATGTCATCCACCTCTTGTTGAGCCATCTAAAGTTGTTCAGTGAAGTGTTGATGTTGTTCTTGGTAGTTTAGACGTGCTTGGTCGATTGTCGCTTGCCACTCTAATTCGCGTTGCTCGAAAGCCTTTGTTAGTTCATTGATATGACCTTGATGAACCTGAAGAGACTGCTCTAACTCCTAGATTCTGTGAATGAGGGCTTCATTTTTAAACCTAGTGGCTCTCACATCTCGTATTTGGGCCTCGAGTCTTTGATTCCTTCGTTCATAGGTGGAAGCAAGAGCACGCACCCTCGTGAACTTTTCTTTGCTTGTCCTGACTTTCTTCTTTTGCTGATTCAGCTCGTGATTGAGAGTGGCAACTTTCGCTTCCCATTTGACTGATGTCTTGCAAATATGTCAGGACTTGTTAGCTTTTCAGAGCATCACATAATCCTTGGTTAGGCTTTTGAGGTCATCTTTGAAGTGATCCCTTTCTTT
>JAQSVH010011725.1:0-11829 GCA_029448705.1 Adansonia digitata | reverse complement strand
ACTTTTAATCACTTTATTTTTTGAAAATTTCATTTTTATCACTTAGTTTTAAAAGAATTCATAATTGGATCACCGATGCTTGCAAAATTATTAATATTTTGTATCCATTGCTATCGTCTAATTATTATTGGCCAAATATAATTTTATAATGATTTAATCATCAACGTCTGCAAATTTTAATTTAGTAAATAATTTATTATCTTTATTATCTATATTTTTTATATTTTATTGCTTGAAATCAAAACTATAAACTTTTACTATAATTAAAGCCTTGATGTTATGAAATCTTTCGTATTTCATTTAAATTTTTTTGATTGGCTGATCTACACTTTGATTTATTTAGATGAGATGGATTACAAATATTTGAAGTCATGCTTTTTTAATAACTTTGGTAATTGGACTTTTCCCATCATTTTTCAAATTTAAAGGGTTATGTGAAGACGGATTCAAGTATTATCTCAAGATATTTTAATATAAATAACATAAATAAAATAATTTATTATATTAAATTTCGTAACCATTGATAATCGAATTAGTACAAAAATCACACTAAAAATATCAATGAATTTCACAACATGTTAGTGATTGATTTTGAAACTCAAATGCTAAGTGACTAAAGTAGAAATTTTTAAAAAGTTATTTTTAAAATTTTTAAAAATTATTATAATGTTATAGGTTGATAATGTCACATTACATGTTATATCATAACATAGTAATTAGCAATGACATGTCAACGTATCATTAATCTCTAAAGATTGTGTGCCCATAAAAATAAATTTATAAACATTAGTAACTTTTAATTTACCCATATATTATTCATATATCATAGTCATTAATCTTTCTTTTATCACATCCGGGGTCGGATCATTCAACCATCCCTTATGTAGTATTGATGAAGTGGTAGACGTAAACTTTCTGTCGCTTTACAGGCAAGAATGAGGTAACGCAAAGAATAGCTTTCTCATCAGACTCGATACGATTTCCTAAAATAAAGTACAAATCCATAATTGAGTAATTAAAAAACATATCCCACTTATCGACAATTAGGTGCAAAGCTGTAATTTTATATATATATATATATATTTTTAATGGGTTTTGGATTCTATGGAAGTTGGAACTTTATTTAATTATTTTAGCTTCCAACTAACTACTAACAAATTGTAAGAAAGCAGAAACAATTTGTTTTTATTATAGTGCTAATCGATTCTGGTGGAAAAGCTGACGCCGGAAAAGAGCATGCAGTATTCGGCTTTAAAGTATTTTTTTAATTTATTTTAATATAAGGATTGTTGTTTGGTGGGAGGGTACTGCAAATGCGAAATACGATTGGGGGTTCAAAAGTTCGAATATCACGAGGAAAAAGTAAATGCGTCGATTGAAACCAGTTATGATAATAACTTGTATGTAATCCAAAATCAAAGGAAAATTTATTGCAGCCGTCTATTGCTTGCATGTAGGCCGCGCTAGCTTTGGTCCGTACGCCTTGGGACGACGGCAAGAATATCTGATTGCTAGTGTTATCTCGAAGTTTACCTGTTTATAGATTTACGGTAGTCTATATTTTATCACGTTTTTTTATTAAATACGTGAATATAAATATAATATAAATTATTAAATATATTAAAAATTTTAAAAATATATTATATTAATTATATTAATTATATTTCAATAAATAATATTATTTTATTTAATTAAATATATCATTTTTACGTATTTAAAATTATCAAAATCTAACGATTGACTTTAAATTTTTGTTCAACAGTCAACGGAGACACTAAACTGATTTTGTAAGAAACAAAATGATAACGTTTATATATATATATATGTATGTGTGTGTGTGTAATATGTGTTGATTCTGGAAACGATCCTACTGTGTGCGCCGCACATTTATAAAGTAGATAGTTTAATAAAATGGAGAAAAATTACAAATTGGAAATATAAACGGACAATAATAAGTACTTGCTACTGTAAGATTCAATTTAATATTTACAGAAAAAAGAAATGCTAATATTTTAGCTCAAGGGGGAAAAAAAGGAGGAAAGAACAATTATAAATATTTTCAATAGATATGTTGGATTAAGAAAAATTGCTTTTACTATAGTTCATTACAATTTAAAAATTAATTTATATTTTTATGCACTGTTTGTATATAAATATGTCATATTGATAATAAATCATATCTTATCACTTATTAAAAAAATTATTATATTTATTTTTAAAATTTTATAAAATTTTTATTTATTTAATGATAAAATATAATAATATTTATCAATAATAATATATAAATTTATACACTAACTGCATGATAAAAAATCCTTTAAAAATTGTCTCGTCCAAAAACATTAGTACTCTTTTTTCTAGCCAGCATTGGAAAGGGTCACAATTATTAAAGGCCATGCCATGGTCAAAGATCGAATTTGTCCTTGCTTCTTGTTCCATTTTCAACCTCCAATCTTTGCAGAGGTGAGTTTGTACACGCTTGCTGTGTTCCATTTTCAACCTCTTCTAAGAATTTTTCACAAGATACTTCTCTTGATTCAGATAGAGTGATTTGCGATTTTTGTCTCTTGTTATCTTAAATCCAAAAATATACACCGCCCCCGCCCCCCCCCCAAAAAAAGGACACATGTCAACCTAGCAGAAGCTAAGGGATCTGCACAGACCCATGTCAGAACTTTTCTTTTATATGTAGTTAGATTAGATTAGATTAGATTAGATTAGATTAGATGTGTGAAACTAGAAACTATAAACTCGTATTTATTTATTAGGAATGATTTAGTAATCATTCTTTATATATGTCGATATTTTCACCAGTGGAAAAAAAAAAAAAAGAAAATTTATTCAGGGGGAGCACCGCTCCACCACGGCACTACCACCTAATGTTGGTGAAAAATTCTTACAGGATTAAAGTATTAACACACTGACAGCCAAGTTCTGTGGAGATTTCATTCTTGCACTTTCTTGAAAATAATGGAAACATAGGAAAGGGACAAAAATAGATGAATCCAATCCTTCATTTGCCAAAGGGAAAAGAAGGAATATTTCGTTTTCAATGTGCAGTGGGAGCATATTCCACTACCACCCAACTTTGGTAGTCATGTCATTTGCTCCTAAGCCTCAGGATTTAGGAAACAGATAAAAATCAATCGTTGTTACGAGTAAAAAATAATCGCTGTTCCAAGATGCCCAAAAAGATTGATGCCTTCTACTCTCTTTCAAAATATTGCTATGAGACAATAGTTGCTTTAAAAGTACAAAGGTATAAAATTTTCATGATGCTTTATGCATTGGGTTGTACGTAGGATAGGAACTCATACATGACTGTTTTTCTTAGCGTATAAAAGGATCAGAGGTATGATGCTTTGAATCAAACCACCGGTTTTATTTGTTGACAATACGGTCTCAGTTTTGAGAAATAGTAACAACCAGTAAATTTGCAAGTGATATATATATATATATATATATATTGTAACTAAGAGCCTTGGCCATCGGTAATGCTAGATACTTGATTTTTTGCTTCAAAAAGTCTTCGGTATTAGGATTTATATAGTTTCCAAGTAACCAGTGCTGATAATGCTGTGAATACAGCCTTTTGACACTGGTTTCAGAACCCCTTTAGGTTGCTGCTGACTAAAAAACCCGGAGTCAATAGAGACCATGAACAAATCCAGCCTAAGCCATAGGTAAATTCTGAAAGGGCGGAAGTGATGAGGAGCTGTCTTTTTTTTTTTTTTTTTGGTGGTGGGGGGGGGGGAGGGAGGGGCAGGAATATGGCAACAAGAAGTCGAGAACAACCCAAAGAAGGGACCAGGAGGTGGAGCAGATGGGGCAGAACAAAATGGGGAAGAAGAAGACGAAGAGGATGATGAGGAAGAGGATGGTGGAGAAAAGGATACGGACGATGTAGGAGTAGTAGAAAGCGAAGATGAGGAATCCCTCCAGCCTCTAAAGAAGAGGAAAGACTGTCTCAGCAGCAGCAAAAACTTGATGCAGAAAATGAATGATTCAGCTACTTCTCATTAAGCGAATAGATAAGATAAATTTGCCAATATACTTTCAAAAATATCATTACTTATGTTGGGTATCTTCTGGTCAAACTAATTATGGCATTAATAAAAATCCCTGGTAAACCACAAAGATAAACTATAAGCCTCAAGCATCCAGGCTTTTAAGGATCCTGATTAGCTGAAATTTCTTGGAATGAGGGCTTAAGCAGGTGCAGAAAAGCAGATTTCGTCTTTTATCTCACAGATAAACTTTTCAGATAGCAAAGTCATGTCAGGAAAAGATTTTTATGACATTAAAGACAGCGGAACATCATCTCTTAAGTCAAAAAGATAATGATTACAGCAAGAAAGCAAGCATCCAGGACTTCTGCGTAAAATACAGAAACTTAATGGCTCCCTGGTCAACACTGAATAGCATTTGACAAGGATCATGACTGATTATAGATCTAACTGAATACCCTGCTAGACTAAATTCCCATGATTGGTCTTTAGCAGCACTATGATTTATTATGTAGAAGCAGTTAGAAAAGTTGTATAACTAAAAAAGAAAACCCCAAAATTGTAAGTTAAAGAGCTGGTACTAAGTTCTACCATCCGTCCTGGGATTTATTCAAGTCCACTAGAATCACTTTAGAACAGTTTATACCTCTATGTTATTCAGCAAAAATGAAAAAAATGAGAAACATATTATATTGATCTCCAATTGCATCAATCCCTAGTAATGAACAATTCACATTCGTTGTTTAATAAATTTTATATAATATATATATGACGGGGGAAGGAAATTTCCAGAATTCAGCTAACCAACTTTAAACATATTCATCTACTCCATAAAAATGCAAAGGTTCTTCGCATTCACCTCAAATCAACCCCCCACCCACCGAAAGAATAAAAAAAAGGTAAAATGAAATAAATAACACACAAAATCATAAGTAACGAAAAACAGGAGAGAGAAAGAGAATGAGGACAGGGTGAAGAAATTCAGACCACTGGAATTTTTTTGTTACTGTAGCTAGGCTGACATTGTAAGAAAAGCATTAAAAAAAATTATGCCACAAGCAAGAGATCAGAGGAGAAGCTACATAAATAACGACACAAATGAGCCCAAAGAAGACAGATTTTGAGTAGGGAACTACAAGTAGCAACGAATCCAGTCAACATAGAAAAAAAGGCTTTGGGTCTATCTTAAAAGTATTTTTTTTTTTTCATATTAAATATTCGGTTCTAGACTTTGTAAGTACTATCACACTTCAACAATGAATCATCTGTAAGAGGGAAAGGAAACAAATAAAAAGAATATCTAATTATAATAAAAGAATCCTTAAAAAATTCAAATTAAACACAAGAAGATCTTTTTATGACCAGAATACAGACTCTTAAGGAGACGCGTCCACTTGTGTAATCAAAATTTAATCCTCAAACAATAAATACTGAAGATCATAATTCAAAGTAAACAAATTAATCACATTCTTAATCTTACTACCCCAGACCTCAGGATAGGTAATGAGGGGAGGAAATAAAATAAATGGAAATTCAACAATGAAAGAAAAACTGCAATGCCAGAGAAATTAAGAAATTAAAAATTTAAGAAAGGAAATCTAAAAGTTGTCATTGCTTACAAACTTGTATGCAGAAGATAGTGATGAAGAAAAGAAGAAGAGAAGGAAAGATAAAGAAAACAAAAAGGAAGAAAACAAGAAGAGCAATGGTCCTTGTCCACCAAGTTCTATTTGAGCTAAGCAAAATTTTAAAATCTTCAAACTTCAAGAAACTTGAAACTCAGCTGCAAATCATCTGCAAATATGGAGTCCAAGCAACGTAATGGCAATAAAACAAAATAAAGTATGTAATGCTTCTTAAGCAAAAGCATTTTCTTTAAGCTAAACCTTTAAACAAACTAAAGCTTCAAAATATAAAATTTGACATAACAGATTCTGTAAAACTGAAGTAGAAATTTTTGCACGCAAATTTATTCAAAGACAAACAAAAAGAACCCTTAAATTCAAAAGTAGCATTAACTGAATGATTGACCATTCAGATAAATAAGATTATCAACATCCAGATAATGCAAACAAGGCTTCCAATTGCAAAATGAGAAGCCTCAAAATGAAGCAAAAGAGATACCCTAAATCAAAAAATCTAGTATGATTATGGAAACAAATGTTAAACAGAATAGACCAGGAAAACGATCTTGGAAAACTTCTAAAAACAGAAAAAGACCCTTGCATGTAAAGAAATTGTTAAATGCAGGGAAAAGCCCCCGTAAAACAAAAGTAAATTTGTTCTAAAATTGTGATTAAAGCAAATAACAAGAAATTACAAATTCAGTGGAACAGTTTGATGGAATGAGAATAGAAATCAGAAATTTGTCGGTGGAAAGTGCAGCAATACGTATATCAACAACTGATTTAAAAAGAAAAGGAAGAAGATGCTGGGAAAAGATGATACATAATTTGTATATTAAATTACAAAAACAATAATAACAATAAAAAGATATTATATAAAAAAGAGTGAAGGTTCACTGAAAGGGATGATGATGTTGGCAATTATCTGTATGTTACATTACATGGACATCTCGCCTTACCCCACTCTAATGAACCCGTGTTGAACACTGCTTGAGCAGTTTAAATTTAATAGGGCATGACACTTTGATCCTCAAAATTAATGTAAAAATTTGCCAAAAAAATAAGGATTGCCTTACTCAGTTATGTATCGGAATCTAAAAATGGATCTCTAGTTTATGTAACATTAGTGATAATCATTATCATTGCTTTTAAGCAAGTTAATATCCACCTATAAATATCAACCAATTCAATAAACAGTGAAGCAAGCAATGGGTTAACCCTCAATATCTCCATCCTAAAGCTCATAAGTAGCCAAAAGAACATTTAATTTCAATAAAAACTTAGGCTAAACATCCAATAATTCAAAATTGAAAATAACCGATTCAACCAAAAAGAATATACCGCAATCAACAAATGTAACAGAACTACACAGTATAGATATTAAACACACATAAAAGCTAAAATTGATAATAACGAATTAAAATCATACCAAATATATGTTGGGTAACCAGAAAAGGCCTCGATCGTAGAAGTCCCCTGACCTCTCCCTACCCCTGACTGTGGCCCAATTTGCATCTTTGGATATAAACGTTGCAGCCTTTGACCTGCCACGTACTGACCGAGCACTGACGAATTTGCCATCCCAAACCCTCCTTTCACCACACTCACATGGCTCGTCGGCACGGTTGGCACAGCCGTAACTGGCATCTTGCCCGTAGCCCCCATTGCCGTCACTGGACTAATTTGGTTTCCTAATAAGCTCCCATATATACGATTGCTATGGCCCAAGAATGGGAAATTCTGTGTCGCAGCCCATGCCGCCAACACCTGCGACCCCTGTTGCGGCTGCGGCGGAAGCAGCACAGCTTGCTCCGTATTTTAAAATTATTATTTAAAATAAATATTTTTTTATTAGTTTCTAAGTATAAATTAATAGTTTTTAAGAATGAAAGGGTAGGTTTTAAGTATAAATCAAAAAATAAAAAACCAAATTAAAGGTCGAATTAATTTGATTTTCAATTTCTGGGTTGAACCGGTAAAACCGGCCAATTCAATTATAAGGCTTTCCAATAAGAGCAAGACAGACCTTGGAGAACAACGTGCCACCGCTAGTAATTGAGTAATTGATTTTGAATTATCACCAACTATTGTAGTCCATATCGGGATTGGCTCGTGTGACTGCTCCCTGAGGATCAGTGCATCTGTAAAGATTCATTGTTAGTAAATCACCGTTACAAGTTTCTTTTTGGAACTACTACAAAAGGGGCAAAGTTTCTTTTCATCCATCCTTGGAGATAGAGCTCCAACGGTGATGAATCAGGTGGGGATGTTGAAGAAAAACTAAATCCAGGTTTAACACTTGTAGTGTTTTGGGGAAAAAAAAAAAAACCAATGAAATGGCGTCGGAGGAGAGAAGAGGGAAGAGAACTGATGAAGAATACTGAATAAGAACACCGAAGCAAGCAGCACCGATTCAAATGAAAAAAAATTCAAAGTTTCCTATTTAAAACTTGTATTTGCCTATCAATGGGTTTAAAAGAAGGGGCTAAAGAAGCCCAAACCAATCTTTCACAATCAGGCCTGAAAATTTGGATTAGAAAAGGTCTGGTTCAAATCATATTGGGTTAGAAAGCCTAAAAATAATAAACGTAGTTTATTCCCCTGTATTGTATTTAATGAACCAAATGTAACTTGGATAGTTTCCCAATTCCCATTTTAGAATTTTTTTTTCTTTTTGTTTATGTAAAAAATAATACCAAGGAGAAAATAAAATTATAGAAAGGAACGGAGGTTGGATACTTGAAAGATTTTATAAATTGAAAATATACTTATTAAAAAAATATTTTTTTATTTTTTTATTGATTTTACTTAGTACTGTAAAAAAATTTGTAAAAGGGAATTCGATAATTAGTCTTTCGCATGATGTATTGTTTATAAGCTAGACAGGAAGATAGACAAGGTGGAAAACTATTTTGTTACGACATAATTTGTCATAAAATTCGGCAATATTATTGTCGGAAATTATTATCTTTTGATTTCTTATTTGAAGGACAAAGAAATACAAGAGAGAATAAAAAAGAAAAGACTAATAAATTGCATCTACATGATGGCTTTTGATAAAATTAAAAAGGAAAATTCTGAAATGTGAAAACTACATTAACCTCCAATAAAAATCATTCACACGTAAAATGATTTCAACGAAGACATATCTCTATTATAGTAATCAACACATATTACTTTCTAGAAGCCATAAAGTATTCAAACGTTAGTTCTTTTAGTAGGAGAACTTTCTTCAGTGGCGCATGCATATCCGCAGAGATATGTCTCATTAGCTTTTGGGGTACAACAGTTTTTTTGAAATAAAAATAAAAATTCAAGATGTTAATTCAAGGTAAACAAATCAGTAAAATATATAGAAGGAGAATACATTGAAGCATTGTATATGTGCTATTGCCATTTGCTTTGCTGACAAAGAGGCTGGGGATGTGGGGGGAAAAAGGGAAATAAACAAGAGGAAAAAGGAAAAAGAAAGAAAGGAAAAATAAATAAATAAATTTGGGTTTTGGGTTTGGTTTTTTTTTTTTTTGTACATTTAAATTATTATAAAATTGTATTATTATAAATTTATATAAAAGTTTTTTTATTAATAATTTATTTTATATATATACTTCTATTTTTTTTATTTTCACATTGCTTTTAATAAATTTTTTACATTATGTTCGTGAATTCAATTTTAAAAAATGAATTTATATGTTATGTTCATGTCATATCTTAATTCTTTACATATTTTATATATTTGTTATATTGATTAGATTTTTGGCAAAAAAAATTGTGTTAGCAACATGTTCGTATTTACTGTTTTTTCATATTTGTGTTCATGGTTTTTTGTATTAAAAAAATTATAATTTTATATAGATTTTTACACCTTAGTCATTAGTTTTATACAAATTTTGATATATTCATATCATGTTCATATATTTTTGTTTGAAGTAGTATTTTAATTGTTTTGTTTTTATTTCGTATCTCAATTCATTTGATATTTCTCATAGTATGTGATAATAATAAGATTTTAACTCTAAATTTATTTACTTAATATATTAAAATAAAAAATATTTAAATAATTTTACATAGTGATCTTTAACTTTTATTTTATTTTTATATAATGTATTCAAAGTTATTGGACTTTACATTAACTTATAAATCGATTTAGGATTTGTATCTAACCAGCTGAATAAAAAAATAATTTAACTAATAATTTTATTTTAAGTTTAAATGATATATTTAAAAGGGTCGGTGACGAGCCAAAAAAAAAAGTTGATCCGCACATTTGCTCTTCGGTCGATTTAGGATTCGTGTCCTATCTACGTGAGAAAAAAATATTTTTTATTTTTATTTTAAAATGATATATTTAGAAAAGTTAATATATATGCCCACATATTGATTTTATATTCATACTAATCCGCTTAGGAAAAAGGCTTTTTTTTGTCTTTTTAATTTTTAAAAGGATTAATTTTCACATAATCTCGCAAGTTAATTTAAGATTTATGTCCGTTTCAAATAATTATCATAAATTTAATTTTATAATTAACAGAATATAATATGTTACTAATATTGTTACAATTTAAAAATAAAAAATTTAAATAAGTAATTATAATTTAATATTATTTAGTTTAAAATTATTTATTAAATATAATTAATTATTTTTTATAAAAACACTAAAAATCCCTTACGTTAGCGGGTTAAATGTACTAGTTTTGTTTCATTTGAACATTAATATGTTTTTATTAAAATATTAATTCGTTAAATTTGCCCCCAGCACGCTTTTACTATTAATTATTCAATTATTATTTCAGACATTTATTGGTGCATCTATACATACCTTTTCTATGCCCAATAATTAACTGGCCTAGACTAACGGTGCAAGACAGTCAAAAAGGTCTGCATAGATCAACACTTGAAAGAGTGCATGATAGCGCATTGATCGAGTGCACTTTCATCAAATATAAACGGGGCTAAGCAAAATATCCATCGAAACTGAGGGATTTAAAATTATATTAGTGAAAGGTTCAAATAAAGTGATCTAAATAAGTGTAGTATAAATAATAACTTTATTTTTAATAAAGAATAATCATAAATTTTAAATAAAATTAATTTTAAATTGTAAAGTTAATAAATATACATATAAAAAGGCTAAAAAAAAAGCTTAAATAAAGTTCAATCGTTAAATAAATGAGATTCGCGAATTAGAAGAAGATGATCTTTGTCAGTTTCATAGAATTTCAAGTGTAAAAAAAGAATGAGGTAAAGGCACTTAATCATAAATCACATTTAAGTGTGATTCAAAATATGAATTTTAAATTTTTCTTAATTTTACTTATATTTGTAATTAGTAATTCAACCCATTTAGGACTCCAACATTTTTTTAAATTTATTTTTAAAAGAGTATTTCTTTTTAAATCTCATTTTTAATAATTTAAAATTTGTTATTTAGTTTCAAAATTTAAATAACTTAACATGTATTAATGTTTATACTATAATATATATATATATATATTCTCCATATGGTAAAAGCTACCTAAAGTATAAATATACAAAATTAATGTATACTATATAATTTTAAAAGGGTCAATCGGGCTTGAGCGTTCAAAGTGAGAATCAAAGTCCGGTCCATTTTTTAAACAAACCAAAATTTTTTGCTCTATCTCATTTTATGTGTTTAACATTTTTATTTAAATATTTTTAAATATCGAATATACTTTCGAACTTAAATAAATAATCTAACTTATGAACAACGTTATTGTGCAATCTACCCTAGCTTTTGTACAATCATATCCTTCGAGATCTTCTCTAACAACTAAAAAGACCATCAAAAACTTCATAGTAATAAAATAAGTTGTTATAAAACAAAAATAAATAACCATATAATTCACTTGAATTGATTTCATAATTTTGAATTTTAAACTTAAAAATATATACAAGTATATTAAAATAGCGACTCTATTTGTTTTCACAAAAAAAAAATTTCAAAATTATATAAAAATGAATTTCAAAGTTATATTTTTCAATTTTTTTAAAAACAATTTGACCAACAAAAAATAAACTTTGAATCAACGAAAATTAACCAAAACAAAATAAAAAGGATATATCCTTTCTTAAAGCAAAGCAAAAAAAGAAAGAAAGAAAGATTAACCCTTCACATATAAAAATCAATCCTAAGAATATAAATCAAAACAAAACAAAATGGGCTAGTTTTTTAA
>JAQSVH010011714.1:18523-38700 GCA_029448705.1 Adansonia digitata | reverse complement strand
TTAGGTTGATTGTAGTTGACCAGAATTTTAAAAACTAATCCTAGATAAGATGGAAACTGTACAACAAATCCCTTAAGGAATTCTAATCTAATCCTTAATTAAAGGAATGCTATGATTTACAAATTCTACAATCTGACCTTATCTTCTGTAATCTTTCAAATCTGACGTTATCTTCTAACAGTGGTGAAAGAAAAGGGCTTGGGTAGTGGCTAACAGATGGCCATTCTTTCTTTCTGCCGCCCCATTTTTTTGAGGGTTGTTTATACAGCAGGACTCATGAATTATTCCTTCTCTTTTAAAGTAGCCAGATAAGAGATGGTTGAAATAATCCCTAGCATTATCCAATCTAAGCCTCTTTATTTTCACCCCAAACTGGTTTTGAACCATATTATTGAAGTTGGGCAGAACAGTACTCACATCAGATTTCTGTTTTAACAAAAAAATCCAAGTGACCATAGTACAGTCACCAAATGAGGCAAAGCATCTAGAAACAGTCACATTGGAAACTGTAGAAGGTCCCCAAATATCTGTGTGAATCAACTGGAAAGGTGTTGAAGTTCTTTTATTGCTAATAGGGAAAGACATGCGCTTATGTTTAACAAACTCACACGCATCACAATGAAGACTGCTAATATTTATTCCTTTAAACAAAGAAGGGTGCATAGTTTGCAAAGTCCTAAAGGAAGGGTGATCGAACTTATAGTGATAAAGCCAAATAACCTCTCCTATGAAGGGAGAAAAAACTGATAGGGAGAGACTTTTAATTTTCAATTTACTGCTGGTCTCAAGGTAGTAGAGTCCGTCCCATTCCTTAGCAAGTCCAATCTTCTTCCTCGTGATCCAATCCCGAAACACACAATAGGTTGGATAGAACAAAACGTCACAATTCAGATCATAGGTGAGTTTTTTGATAGATATTAAATTTGTAGACAACTTTCTGAACATGGCAAACATTTCTAATAACAATCTCAGGAGTGACTTGAACTTCTTGTAGGCCTGCTACGGTGGTAAATGAACCATCTGCAGCTATAATTTCCCTCTTACTAGGACAAGGTGTGTAGGTACTAAAAAATGATGGTAAGTCATGTGGTCTGTGGCTCCTGAATCAATGATCCAGGAGTCAGGATTAACCTTATCTGAAACATTTAGTCCACAAAGAAGAGTGGACTTACTTGGGAGTGCTGAGGAACAGGCACTGCTTTCTATGGAATTTCCCAGAGCTCTTAGCAATTCTGAGTTTTTCGATCTCTTCCTTGTTAAAATCCCTGTGTTCCTCTTGTTCTGAAGTTGAATCTGACTGAGATGCAATGTAGTGAGCTAGAGTCTGCCCCTTTTTCTGCCCTTTATAGCCCCGGTCCTGACTTGCAGTAGTAGGCCTTCCATTCAGCTTCCAGCACCTCTCTCAGGTATGCCTTGGCTTCTTGCGGTACACGAGAGGTCTTCTTTCTCATCTTTTTCTGAAGGTCTCCAGAGTCTGGGCAGATATGTTTTTCTGCTATCCTGTATTGAAGCTGGTACCTTTTTTGTCACCATAGCTGGGCCTTCTGGACTCTCCAACATAACCCCTTTACGACTTTCTTCTGCCCGTACTAAGGAAATAACCTCATTAAGGGATGGTAAATCTTCCTTGCCAAGAATTGGAGTCTTAACTTGGTCTAACTCGATGTTGAGTCAAGCTGGGAAATCATAGACTCAGTCCTTTTCAATGAACGCCTTTAATATTGCAGCATCTTCTGGGCATTTAGTTTGAATGCATCTATAATGATCCAGTTCCTGCCACAAGGTCTGTAATGAATTTGCAAATTCAGTTACTGTTTTGTTGCCCTGCTTCATTGCACTAGTCATCACTTTGATCTCATACACTTAGGCTGCATCTTGGGCCTTTGAGTAAGTCTGCCTGACTGCATCCCAAATTTCCTTGGCAATTGATAGGAACATGTATGGATCACTGATTTCAGGGCTCATACAATTCCATAGCCATGACGTGATCTTGGAATCTTTTTCCTCCCATGCTGTAAATTTTGGATCTGTTGGTTCTCCGGGCCTGTACCCAATAAATGGCTAATCTGCCCGTCCTTTAAGATAGGTTTGGACAAACTGTGCCCATGTTAGGTAATTCTTTCCCGTTAGCTGGTAGGCTGCCTGGATGTTTTGTAGATCTCATGATGTGTATGCCACAGTCTCTTTAGCAGACAGCTTTAATTCTGACATGACTGGAAGATAACAATTGCTGAAAGTGAAGGATTGGGTATTCAATGGTTTGGTAATGAAGGTCTAAAGAAGAAAAGGCAGATAACAATGGCTGAAAAAATAAGGACTTAGAAAAACGGCGATTAAGGCCAAAGAATCAACTAGAAAACAGGCTCTGATACCATGTTAAAACTGAACCAGAAACATTTCATTTCTTGCTTCTTATATACATCGTCTCCCCTATAGACTTCATGCAAACAATCTAGCCTTATCAGTATGGTAACCTAGATAGAAATGGAAACTTGTTTAAATTCCTAGGTCAGCGCATTTATCTTTAAGGATCTCTAATCCCTTGATTTAAGGGATTTCAAATAATCTACAGATTCTGACAGATTCTAACTCCATTCTAGGATCAATCTTATCCTTTTCTTCTAATAGTAAAGATATACATAGATATTTTTCTATGTATTGTCGATATTCCAAGGACCACTATAAAAGTTTTTGAATCAACAAAAAAGGTTATTGAGAAACTCATTTACCATAATGAAGCAAATCAAGAAAAAATTAATAAAACAAACAAAAGTACAGTTAATTTATTTGGACAGTGGTACTTGCTTTTTGTGCCTAGGTGGAGATCCTGAAAGGCAAAAGGCACTACTTAGAAAATCTGCCCCTTCTTTTCGAATTTTTTTGTCAGCTGTAATTTTTGGCCTGTGAGATAATATATGTATCTTTTATAGGAATAAGAAAAGGACAGAAATATACATTTATATCATATTGAAGATGGATGCAAAGGAAACTTAGATTAGGATTTTCAATTAGGTCTCATAATGCCTATATTAGGAATACATTAGAAAGTGTTTGGACTCAACTTTTGAATTTGTATCTAGAAAGTTATATATTTGAAGTTTTTTAACAAATAAATATTTTTTATTGATTACTCATTTTGGGAATTAGTGCCTTTCTTCTTATTGGCATCTGCACTTTCTGCACGTTGCACCTTTGAGTAGATGGGTTCATAACGGTTTTTCTTTCATTATTTCTTTAGTGAACTATGATTTAATTGAGGTTTAAATATCATAAAGAATTGCAATTAAATAATGTTTGCTTTTGAGGATGGTATCTTACAGTTTATATTTCTCCCGTTCATTCAGATTTATGATTTTGACCGTGATTACAAAGATGTTGGTGTCGCTCAGTTTACAACTAAGTGTTGTGTTGTGAGAAACTGCCTGCCTAATGCCAAGTCTGATATGCTTTTATCAGCATGGAATCCTCCTCCAGAATGGGGAAAGTACATACTTTTTTTTCTTTACTCTGTTCCTTTAGATGTTTATCTAATTGTAGTTAGTTGCGACTACTTTTACGAATATTTAATTTTTTTTCCTTTTTTATAGCTTTTATAGTTATATTGACAGCACGCCTCATCTTAACATCCTTAATTCCTATGCTTAAATGCCCAGTTTGGTGGTCCGCTGCCAAAAGAACCTACTCCTATATTTACAAAGAAAAATGTTATCTATATAGTGGCGTACAGAAATAATGCCAATACTTGTGGTTGTGTGGGGTTGGGAGAGCAGGGACTATTTTCTCGTATATATTTTCATTTTGAAATATCTGTGTGAAGATCTTGTATTAGATACCTCGGCAATTGTTGTG
Source organism: Adansonia digitata (assembly GCA_029448705.1). NCBI lineage: Eukaryota > Viridiplantae > Streptophyta > Magnoliopsida > Malvales > Malvaceae > Adansonia > Adansonia digitata. The sequence goes on along the minus strand of JAQSVH010011714.1, from coordinate 34,851 downwards.
ATAATTCTCTAGAATTTCATGATGTCTACGTTCCTCGTTTCAGAAAAGTCATGCTTCGTGTAGATGCAAAGCAGGGAGCTCCAAAAGATGGAAACTCTTCTCTGGAGCTGTTTCAGGTAAAATTCACTTCTCTTATTTTCTGTGTATTCTTTAGAATGTACAATGACTTTAATACACAATATATGAAACCATTATTATCTATGATATAGTTCTGAGTCCTGCGTGTGAGGTCACTGATTGTAAATTGATTTAACCTATGATCTGGTTCATAAGATTTTTCTAGCTGGATTTACTTCCTCATTTGAACTTCTGTTACATTGTTTAAGGGCATCCAGATGTCTATTTACCATACATACGTGTAGGATCTCTGTGGAGAATATATGATAACTATTATGCTTATAGACGGATAGGTATTTCAAAAACTTGTACTTTGTTGATCTTCTCTCTGTTCTACGAATTGTCGGTTGGTCCTACTGCTTAGATGAGGAATAATGGAACTTAAAGGTAAGTGAAAGGGTTATCATAACAACGTGAGCAATCATAGCTTTATTGGTGCTGTGAATATGATCAAAGTAAGTGCATGCAGGATATAAGATGGCATCTGGAATTTGATGTATCGGCGACGCATACATCATTATGCATAAAAAAACTGTCAACAATCATGGAGAGAGATAATTGAAAAGAGGAAACAAGATGCAAGGTAGACGGACGAGAGAGAGGGATCTTGATGATCATGCTTTTAGCCTTTGATTCCTAAGCACGTATTTGAGCTGACTCTTGGAGAGTGTTTAATGATTGAGCAACTACGGTGTTGTGCATGGGTTTCTATTGCAATGAATGCAAGAGCATAATGGCATTGTGGTTTTAGGGGTGGCCTGGGTTGGTTGTGGGGCAGTTTTCTGACACATATGATTAACTCAGTGCTTAGCATACGGTTAAGATAGTACTTTTATTCTGTCTTGTGTAAGACTTGCTGCAATTTGCATTAGCAGTAAGCATTTCTTGTCCAATTTTTTATTACATTGTAGAAGCATTTGTGACTTTGATGAACTACTATTTTCAAAAGTTGAGGTAAGCTATTTGCTTTATGCTGTAGGTGGAGATATACCCCCTCAAGATTCATTTGACGGAGACAATGTACAGAATGATGTGGGGGTATTTCTTCCCAGAAGAAGAACAAGATTCACAAAGACGGCAGGTTAGATTTGGGCTTCAGATCTTTGAGTCTGTAAGCAAATTTTAGTGCAATTGGTGAGTGTCTTTATGCTTGGAACTTTGGAGATGCAGGAAGTTTGGAAGATCTCCACAACAGCTGGTGCGAGACGTCTGAAGAAGGGCTCCTCAAACCATGATGCTTCTGCATCGGGCAGCCACTCAACAAAGGAGTCTGAGATATCATTCAAACCAAGTGTGTCTACTACGTCCGTTACCAATCACTCTGTTGCTGCTGGTTCTGCCCAAGTGAGCATCTATTTTTCCCTGCCTTGTAGTTATCGATTTATTTAAGTCGCTAGATTCCTATGTAGGCATTGGATCGTAATCTTCCATAAACTCTTTTTGGAACCCACATGCAGGCATCAAAGTTGCAAGACCTAAAATCAAATGCTGTTTCTGGTTCTGGCCCTGAGTTGAGGAGAACATCTTCTTTTGACAGAACATGGGAAGAGACTGTTGCAGAATCTGTGGCTAATGAACTTGTCCTACAGGCTCACTCCTCCAGTGTTTCTTCCACGAAAAGTGGGCCACTTGTTTCCATTGAGCAACAAGATGAATCCTCTAAAAATAAAATGAAAGACGCAAAATCCATTAAGTGTGGTCGATCATCTCAGGAAGAGAAAAAGGTTGGAAAATCCAATGAAGAGAAAAAATCTAGGCCTCGGAAAATGATGGAATTTCACAATATCAAGATAAGTCAGGTTGGTTTAGTTTATTTTAATTGGTAATCTATTGTTTTATATTTCCATTATTTGGTTTTTATTGCCATATATTTTTGTTGTTGTGCGTTAGGTTGAGCTACTAGTTACATACGAAGGATCCAGATTTGTTGTAAATGATCTCAAGTTGTTGATGGATACATTTCACCGTGTGGAGTTCACTGGGACTTGGAGGAGACTGTTCTCTCGGGTTAAGAAGCATATTATATGGGGAGTCCTAAAGTCTGTAACTGGAATGCAGGTAAGGAATCTTGATGATACTCTGGTGAACCTACCAAATCCTCTTAATCTGAATCTTCGCTTACTATAAGGCCACTGTTCTCTGTGTTCCCTCCAAGTGCTTTGGCTTATGACTTGGAGATTTTTAACGCTTCATCTCACAATGAAATATGATATTAACTGGCAATAAAAGAGGATGGTGAACAATGCTAGCGATTAGAATTTGTAGTTCTTAAGTGCACTTGCAAGTAAGATGAAGCTTAATTTGTTTATTAAAGCATAAAGGTCTGAATGCAGATCTGCTGAATGTCCTTTTAATTATTTGGTATTTGGCAGGGTAAGAAATTCAAAGACAAGGCACATACTCAACAGGCAAGTGGAACTGGTATTCCTGATAGTGACCTCAATCTCAGTGACAATGACCAGGTTGAGAGAGCTGATCCGTATCCGATAACGTTTCTTAAACGTCCAAGTGATGGAGCTGGTGATGGATTTGTTACTTCCATTAGGGGCCTCTTCAACACTCAACGGCGCAAAGCCAAACAATTTGTGCTACGAACTATGAGAGGTGAAGCAGAGAACGATTTCCATGGAGAGTGGAGTGAAAGTGAAGCAGAATTCTCTCCCTTCGCTAGGCAGCTGACCATAACCAAGGCTAAGAGACTTATTAGGCGGCACACAAAGAACTTCCGTTCAAGGGGACAGAAAGGTATGTATGCATTTCCTTCCCTTTTAATGTATTCTAACCGTTTTTTTTTTTTAACATTTTTCTATTGAAATGGAATAAAAAACGGAATTCCTCACTTTAGTTTTGTTTGGACACTGGTGTAATCCTTGAGGTTTAAGTTTAACCTATCAGGCACTGAGGGATTAAGATTAGAGTCTGCGATTTTGTTCTGGTTCAGGTTCATCCTCTCAACAGAGAGAATCACTTCCATCATCTCCGATGGATCCAATGGAGCTCACATCATTTGAAACCGACTCTTCTAGTGGATCTTCACCTTATGAGGATTTTCACGAATAGATCCGTCTCTTGTCAACTGAAAGTGATTGTTTGAAGGCCTTGAATGGAAGCAAACAGTATGCAATCGGCAAATATGCCCAATTACTTCAGAACATGGACGACTGTAACTGCACTTTCATTGCAGTGTAACCTTGCCTGAAGACAGACCCGAGTTATTCTGATCTTAGAACTGAGGATGGTTGAAGGTATTCCTGCTTGGTTATTAGTGGTTTGAATGCCGGGGTTATTAGTCAGATAATGGTTGCCCTTTAATCGGCTTCTGCTCATTTGGCCTGAATAGGGAGAAGTGCTTCAAGCATTTCAAATCAGTAAATTTGGGTTGGGTAGAAAAATATAAAAGATTATACAAGCTACCAAGCACTATAATTTTGTACATACATTTAAATAAATATATATTTTGGAATGGAAATAATTGAGAAAATTCCTCTCATTGTGTGCCATTTAAACATTAAAATAAATCCTAGGCATTTGGTTTTTGGGTCTTGCCATTGCTTTTTTGGGTGAAAGTAGGCTATTTGGATCACCTCATTTATCCCAACTAATGTCATATGGAGGTGTTCAAGGCCACTCGGGTCTGATGGAGTATTATCAAGTATGGCATCAACACCTTTCATATTTTGGTTAATGTCCATTCGCCCAAACAATTCGGGTTTAAGATTTGTCACCAACTCTAAATGGCATTCTCGTTATTAATTACTGTTGATAAGGGAAATAAAAATTTCCTGTTGGTCACTTTTTTTTGGCGCTTCTTGAGCCCCTTAGTTTTATCGAATAGAAAATGCTACATTTCTGCTCGTCCGGATTACTAAATCTAAAGTCTTCAAGTCCACTACAGATAAATTTTAATTTAATACTCTGTTGAGACGCTATTCAGAAAACATTATAAGAGAGAAAATTTCATCTTTCCCCGGCCCGCACTACTAACCCTTTATAACATGTTTTTCTTGCTTGCAAGAAACTGCTTTCAACCAAGGATGGAGTTGGGACAATATCATGTTTAACAATAAGCACCAGCCCCATCTTTTGGTCTGCCATAAACCTCATTTATTTTAATTGAAACTTATGTTATCCAAATTCTTTCATTCTCTTTTATTTTTTTTAAATATTCGCATTTAACACAAATTAACATAAGTATAAAATTATAACGTTTAAAAAATATTTAAAAAATTGAACATGCTAATGTTAGATACAACCATAATGCTTCTTATTTTGGGTAAAATATTTGAAACAAAGTTGAAAACATCATTTAACAGCATCGCGGACTGCCCCTTTTTTTTTTCTTTTTCATTTTTTTTTTCCTTCGCTCGCTCCGATCCCCTACTTGAATTCAAAGCCTCAGCTAAGCAAAATTAGGCATTATGCACAGTTTATAATCTTTTTAAGTCCTTATAAAAAATATATATGAATAAATTAAATATTATAAAGGGGTAAAAGCATTCAGGCAGTTTTCCTAACAATCTGTACGCAGTTTCCAGCACTTACACGAACAAGAACTTTCAGATTTATCTAATGTCAGCCTGAAACCAGCGGCATTTCTATCTTTCTCACTCATTAGCTGTGATTACTGTACTTAAAAGGATTCAATGTCAAGTCGGTTTCCTAATTATGGCAACTCACAATGGCCAACGTTTGCCTGTACATAAACATATCATAAACTTTGACCCGTATGAAAGAAGCACGATGATGTGAGCCAAGCCAACTGGGTAAAGGACGTGGATCTAATACTCAACATCTCCTTAAAACTATTGGAGCAAAGCCAATTGTAACCTTCTAATCAAAAAGTAGAAGGAATGTCGATTTCCGTATCTGAAGGACTAGCAAGTTCTACCAATGGTTCCTGCAGATCACAAAACTAATATTATGAGATATCATCCATCAGTCTGAAATGAATTAGTATAATCCAGTTCCGAAGTGATTCGAGAAGATTTGTATGTGATCATCTGTGTTCCGTTTTAATAGGAAACTTTTATTTAAAGGTGGACCAGAAAACAAAAATGTTTCAATTTCTGATTAGACCTATAGAACAAGGCAGACCCGTGTCTAAACAAGAACATTTTAATGTTAGCTTAGGTATTATATTAGGAAGAAACAAAGCTTTTTAAATTTCAAAAGAATCTGTTTCTTCAAACTGAAAAAGGCGTTGGGGAAGTAAACACTAATAATTATACAAATATCTCTATAAATAAATGCAATGCTATACCTGGTCATCATCATCCGCAGATACATCAACAATCCCCATAGGCAAAGACTTTCTAAGATCTTTTGCACTTCCATGCAAATCCTGCGTCATGCGGCAATGCAAGTTACCAAGAAAGAAATATATTACCTATTAGACTGGTTCAAAAATTTATTTCAATTTCTGAGGATTGTTCTGCTGAGTTTTGGTCAGTTGCTTCAATATGTAAATAAATATCCACCTAAAACACAAAAAATAAGATCAAAGAAATTGTCCCTTCTCAGAACCTAAGCCCATAGAAGCCCTGCCTAGCAGGGATGGCCCAATCAAATAAAAGAATGTAATAGTTAAAACACCAATCTATAAAAGAGTTGGCAGATAAGAATTTGGCCTTAAAAGTCAATAATTATGTGAAAGTGAACACCTGGAGTTGATAAATAAATGCAATATGACAACCATCAATAGTTTAAATCACATTTACATGTAATTAGAGAATGTGTTTTCACAGAGATTCGTTAGGAAAAATGTGGAGCCATTTCTCTTAAGCATACATTATTAAAATAATTCCCTTTTCAGTCAATGTAAAGAAAGGCGGGTAGCACATGACACTGAGGTTTTGTTAATCTTCATTTCAAAGTAAAAACATGTAAATCAAGATAAGTTGGGATCTGAAAACATACTTCTGCATCTGGGTTGACAGAAGCATTATTGGAACCATCTGTGACATCCTTTGGAAAATTTCCCTGCATAAACTTCATATCATGTTAGAAGGAAGAAAAATGCAACCACCTGAAAACGCTTGATCGTAATACAAGAGAAAAGTATGTATTTACATGTTCGTCCAGGTTACCAGAGAAGTCCCCTTCTATAATTTAAGGCTTGACATCAATTGGTGCTCACTGTATACCACTTAATTATAGTTCATTCAGCCAATCTTGACCAAAGAAGCAAGTGGAAAAAAAAAATTTGTGAAGTTGAAAATATTCCCATGACATTTGCAGGCTCAATTTGGTCCACGTAAATAGTCCTCGCTCCTTTACTAAGGTCTCTCAGTGTTCCCTATTCATTCAACAAAACAATCATGGGAAATGATAAATCACAAGCAGAAAAAGATAGTTGAAATTATCACCAATATTAGCAACATTCCAATGGCCATCATGAGGCATACCTATACAAGACGATGCAAGCATACTACGGGGAAAAATCATGCAGTATCAACACTTAAATAGAAATAATAACAAAACTAGCAAAAGCAAGCATCCTTAAAGAAAACATCATCCAGGACTAAATTAAACAAACTTATTTGCCCACATAAGCCCACACGCGTTGCATAAAGTCCTAGGACCAGCTAGGCCTCGACGCATTGCTGGAGTATTGTTTCCACTAACACCACAATGTTGACATCTCTGGACACTAAAACATTAAAGATAGAATTCTTCATAAGGTTCATCACGATAAATGTTTCCAAGTAACATGGTAACATGAAATCTTGGAACTCACAGAGCTTCTGGATGAGGAGTACCATCTTGAAGGCTAGTATGCGAAGAATCCCAGCTTGAAGTATCCTTCAAAGATTCAAACTGCCCATTTTTACAATGCATCCTACAAGGATAAAGGAGGAGAAGAGGAGAACACCATTATAAGCTGCACCACTACCATTTGTATATATGCTAAAAGAAACAGTAATACATTTAATACTAATGTATATGGCTCCTCTCACAAACTCATCTCAACTCATTATTCTATTTGTCTCAAAAGAAAATAATCAGTAAATAAAATAGTAAAATTGAAATAGCCAATATAAACAGCAGACATCAAAGTTCCAGCCTACAATATATCCTGCCTCTTTCACAAGAGAGAGAACCACGAACACATGGAAGCTTCTAGTTCAAACCTAAACAAGATCAACTGCACCCTGAATAAAACACACTTCCCACAATGGCTATCTATAATAAATGCTATACACCTTTAAACTGCTACCAAACTTTTTGGATGGTTGATAGTTCTTCTCTCACTTCCACTTTTAGCTTCTACATAGAAGGACAACTTCAATCTTACTCGTTCCATAAGTTCAAAAGGTTAAAACTTCAAATGTTATAAAATAATTACCAAAAATTTCTTACCTCTGTGCAACTTCTTTCCTTACAGTATACCTAAGTTTCTTGTCAAAACATCTCTCTTTCCTTTTCAAGGAACCTAACCAACGATGCTATTTGTCTTGAAAGATTTGAGCGCTTTGGAACATCACCTACACCCTGCCCAATATTATATGTGAAGTGAAAAAAAAATACGAACAATGAAATGTAATTACTGAATTGCATATAATTATTTCAACATCAGTAATACCCTGTTATTTTGACCAAAAGGTACTTCAATTGTCCGAACAGCAGTGGGGATATCACGATTCCCCGGGAGTAACAGCACAGCTTACACCTCTTGTGTAAAATCCAACAAACACTTGTACTTCTTTAGGAGAAAAAAAAAAAAAAAAAGAAGAAGAAACTCTAAACCAGTAAATCCTTTTAAAGAATAGCAAAATAAATTACATATTACTTGAACGTAAAAGAAGAATTACATCAAGAAAATAAGGCAGTTAAAACTCAAATGTACAAAATCCATTTAAAAAAAAAAAACTAAATGGTCAGTAACTTCCCTAATGAAGGATACAGATAAAACAAGAAAAAGATACTTAGCCAATCAGATTAGTAGATTTAACCCAAGTCCAACATTCCTATTAATGATCAAACACAACTCCTAGCTGGGGCTGGAGAGCAAAGCAAGGAATCAGATAGCATATCAAAAGTTATTAGAAGTGATGATCAGCAAACATACAGTTGTTTTGCGTCCAAAATTTAGTCTATAACTGTTTGACAATATTAATTTAACCAAGTACAGAAAGATTTGTTAATTAAATTCGTCACCCATATATCCTAAGAAATGAATTAGGCCTCAGTCTATTCAACTTCATGTTCAAGAATTCTAAAAAAACGAGGCAGCTTATTACCCTTCCAGCTAATTTGGTAACATTTCTGACGTCAAACATTACTTTAAAATAAGAAATCAAAAGAGGAAATAAAGGAAATAAAGTTGTTAACAGTCCGGAATTCAAAGTTACTTTGCGAAAACAAGAATACCAGGAAAAATAATTATTTTATTAAAACCATACAAAATACTATATAACTAACAATAAAGATCGACTTTTATTTGAAAGTGGATAAAAACCTTTTCAGGGGTAACAGCGGGGAACACGTAAACTTCGCCTTCAAAAGAGAGAGTAAGCTAGCTAGGTCTGGACGCCATAACAACGCCAGCACCAGCTCTGCCACCGTCACCATTAAAGCAGCCTACTACTCCTATTCCAGGCTCGGCCACATTGACGGTGTTGGCATACGCGTCATCCATGGCGTCATCTACGTAATCTTCATTGTCGCCCTTGATCTGCATCGTCCTTCGCGCATGCAGCTCAAACGGACGCTCCTGCAGTGGCTGCGGATTCGCGGCGGCCATTTGTAAACAACAAGGAACAACCAAAGTCGCACCGTACCAACTTTACCGAAAATTGAAGCCCTGAGCTAGCGATTACCGACTGTTCCATCGAAGAGCCACGGCTTCCGTCCGGTTACCGTTTGCACAAAATTCATTTTTATTGTTTTGTTCATTAATATCTTTATTTTCTAAGCCCTAACCCTAGATAGACGGTTTCTCAACTGGAAGAAGAAGAAACATCGAATATCGAAGATAAAAAGAAAAAAAAATTAAAATAAATAAAAGGTTGAGAATATAACTAAGATCTGCAGGGGCGCGAACTCATATTTCCTTGAAGGGACTCAATTTGGAAATTCTCTCTCTCATTTTTACTTTTTTATTATTTCTTTTGGACAGAAAGAGAAAGTTTGGCCCTGTAGAGAGATTTTTATTATTTGTTTATATTTTTTTAAAAAAAAAGGAAGGGGGATTTTTGAGAGGTGTTAGGATAAAGTGGGGTCCGCTCACATGGACTTGATGGATCGGGTGGGGGAAAACTTTGGCAAAGTTAGGCCCCAGCGGCGGTGCCTATTTCTTAAACGAAACCTATTAAAGAAAATCCAACGGCTCGACTGTAATGAACAGTCAGCGTGCGGTGCTGTGAGGGTTTTATTAATCATTTATGATAAAGAATATTGGTGAGGGGGGTTTTGGGAAAACAAAAGTAAACATAAGTTATTTATTAATTTATTTATTCTTTTTGGATAAGTGATTCTCATTTGCGAAGGAGCGAAATTTGGCAATTGTTACTATACATATACCTATTATCGTTTCGTTTCAAATCCCTCCCCAATCACAAGCACGGTTCGAACTAATCCCAAAATTTATTTCATTATTTAAAAAATATAAAAATATTAATATAAATTTATATTAATATTTTTACATATTTTATAGTTAAATTTAAGTAAATAACCATTTAAACTGACGTAAATTTATAAAAATCTCCCGTCCACGCAGCCGGATCGCGATGAGGTACCAAATTGGATAAAGCATTTGTTGGCATCTTTGTGGGTGTCAGACTGCAGACACAGTAGATAAGGAAAATGTAACGTGATATACACCTGGCTGGCTGGGAGTTGGGACAAAGCGTATCAAATTGACAGGGCGGTTCAGGACTTCCAAATCCAAATCCAACCTCAACAGGTCAACAAAGGGAGGATTTGGAAAGAAAGGCGAGTGCACAAGAAGATGAAGACAAGGACACTACGCTACTGAAGTCGATGAGGTCAACCAATAATAATAATAATAATCAAATAAAAAAGGAAAGAAAATTATATAACAACTAAACTCTACTACTACTTACTAACCCACTACCACATTATTATGCTTCACATCAACACATCCCATTCCATTCCTCCTCTTCTTTAGTTGCTTGATTTTAAACTTGGCTTAGCTGACAAATCTTCGGCCTTGTTGCCGTCAATTGGACAATACACAGAACTAGTAGTACACTACATTGCTTTGTGTAGGAATAGCAGTTCCAGAATCTGACTTATTTGCTACACATTCTCCCTGTATCAGAAAAAAAAATTGCAAAACCATGTTTATGTTACAGAAAGCATAAGGAGAGACAGAGAGGGTCACGAAGCCTAATAACAAGTTTACATGCTAAGAAATATACCTGCTCGACCGGAGTCAGGGAAAGATCCCGAGTTTTCTTGGGAATATCCTTCAAAGTATCCTGCTTGAAGTTCAATTGTTAAGAACTCAAAAGATGTAGGAATATAGACATGCAAAACTAAAAGAAGATTTTTAAAAAAATTTTTTAAAAATAACGGCCATAAAGAGACAGTGGATAAAAATTAAAAACACAAGAATCAATACTGGAGAGGTAAACAATGGGAAGGATTTAGCGGGGAGGGCATGCATTTCTTGTCCCCACCATATTGGCAGACCTTCCAATGCCCATCCATGAATATCAGAGATACTGTTTACCCCAACCCAGACAGTGAGAAAAGTTCTTATCCCTGTCCCATCACCTAAAAATGGATAAAACCAAAATACTGTTTTTAACAGTTTTTTTTTTTTTTGTGCACAAGTGCATGTGTGTGCAGAGAGAGAAGGGGAAAGGTGTCAAGAAAAAGGATAATTCAGAGAAATATGGAAGAAGAAAAATCCCAGGAAGTCCCAATATAACTAAAATCACAATCTTCAACGTAAACAAAAGAGATATTATAATATATATATATATATATAATTGCATAACGTGCAATGGGCAGGGACAGGAATCGTATTTCCCATCCCCATCATTGTACTTAATGCCTATCAAAGGATAAAGGCCAATACAAAACACACCGGAAGTAAATGAACTAACAAGAAAATTAGAGACCACATGTTAGATGCAGGAGGTTGCACCAAAGACTCATTTAAGCAAGTGAGGCGCCACTTTGACCTTTTAATTGAATATTAATTGCAATCAATCCCAATTAAAAAAAAAATCTTCAAGGAGGAGTTAAAGTGACTCGTACATCCGAAACTACCAAATGTATGAACAGAAATATGATGGCAAATTAGCAACAGAATCATGGGCAGCAAATTTTCGGCATGGTAAATGAGATACACAGACAAAGGGAAGAAATGTGAACTATCAATCACAGTAGAGACACCAACCGTTCGCCAAAAAAGGTCCACAAGCATTGCATAGAGACGTTGGACCAGATGGACACCGTCACATCATTGGGGTGGCCTTAGAGCTAATGCCACAGTGTGTACATCTGGACAACTGAGAAAATGACATTATATAATAACTCCAATCATTATAACTTATATTGAGATTTCACCAGGAAAATTTAAAAGAGAGAAAATGCATTTGCCAGATATTCACAGAAAAATGACATTATAACTTATATTGTGAAGGTACCCCCAAAAACAAAAAAAAAAACATTTGCCAGATATTCACAGAAAGAAATTGCAAAGAACAACAATCTCGAAAATGGTATAAAACTCACCAAATATCTGGTAGGTTATCATCATCCTGAGCATCCCAGCTGTAGGTTCCGTCAGACTTCTTGGAAGATATAAGTTGACCCTTATTACGCTGCATCCTGATGCACTCATAGAAATCAGAAACATGAACTACTAACTATGGAGCAAGTAAAAATTTGTCAATAAGGACAGAAGGTCCCTGACGAGTTTTCTAGGTTCATTTTCAGTTAAATGAAACACCCTAAGATATGATATTAAGAATTCAATTTCAGTTAAATAAAACACCCCAGGATAAGATGTGATAATTTTCTAAATTCTGCTGTACTTAATCAGTAATAGAAATGTAAACCTTCCTTAAAGGATGAAAAGGGCATCATTTCCCATTTGTCCATGTGATTCTCCTATTGCACCTAAATTAAGTTTTCAAAGAAAATAGTATTCATTGCCATTGTTTGAACTCTTTAATTTCTCTTCCCTTTTATGAGACACTAATGATGTACGCAATGATCACGTTTAATAGCATATGAAAGGAGCAACATAAGTAATATAAATACAAATAGTTATGATAAAAATTATTTCCTTTGGCTATAAGGCACAGTTAACATATCTCTCATGGTATAAACCATACCCTCCTTAAAGTCCTAATGCTCAATTCCTCAAACCTAAAAAGCCCATTGTTACCATACTAGTTCCCAGGCTAAGATCTTAGCAACAACTGCAGGAACCGTAAAAAGACTTTCATATTCCACAATTTGATGAAAATTATGCAAGTACAGTTTCAGGGAAGGAAAATGCACACCTAAGAGCAACTTCTTGGCGAACACTATATCTGACTTTCTTATCAAAGCATTGCTCTTTTCTCTTCTGACGAAACCTATCTAATGATGCTGCCCTGTGCGGTTGATCAGATCTGGCAAAGTCCATAACACCCTGAACAGGAAAAAATAGGTAAATTTTAATTAAAAAAAACTAAAATACTTTCTAAATTCAACAAATTTAAGAGAATTACCCTTTAGTTATGAGATGACAATTCGACACATGGGGACCTGAAGTAGTTCACATCCACCTAGCATTAATAAAACCGCACGAAACTGCAAAAAAAAAAAAAAAACTCGATTCACAATGACTATTTTCACAATGCGCGTACCATTTGGGTAAATATAGATTAGAGAAAGGGGAAAAGTAAGGATTTGAAGTAGCATTTTTCTTTGATAACTTAAAATAAGTGGAAAAGAAGTTATATCTCTTTCCAATTTAAGCCATGAATTTTGATTCTTCAAAAATCAAACATATCAACAAAACCCTCATAGGCTTAATTGAAAAAAGAGAAAAAAGGAAAAAAAAACGATACCTTATCAGGAGTAATAGCATCGAATACATAGATCTGGCCTCGAAACGAGAGAGTGAGTTGGCTGGCGTCGTCAACTCGCTGAACGACAGCCAAGTCAGAGGCAGAAACAGCGGCTGCACTGACCTCGACCCCGACGCTATCTTCAAGGGGATGAGCATCGTAACTAATGCTGCTGTGGTTATCGGCGGTTACGGAGGCTCAAACATCTTCGTCCACGTCGGCGCCGGAGGCAACGATCTGGGGGAGATGTTCATGGCCTGGGTCTGTCCGTACATTGAGGAAATTGTGGATGTTGAAGCATTACAGTGAAACAAATAGGAAAAAAGGCCCTAAGTGGTTAATCAGAAATAAAATGGCAGTGAAAAAGATTTTGCCTTTCAGAGTTTTGGGAGGGTTTTAGAGCCGGCGAGAGTGTGCATTATAGTATTTTCCTTTTTTTTTTTTTTTTTTTTAATGTGACTGAGAGACGAGAGAACGAAGGAGAGGGTCGGAATGGATGATATTTACGACAACACTCATTTTTTGATTTATTTACGGTTATATGCCCCTCTTTCGTGCTTAGGCCCATTCTTGGGATTTTTTTTAAAATTTTTTAGAATTTTTATGGGCTTTTATCTTACGAATGAATTTCCATGCCCGATTTCAATTTGGACCTAATGCAACCATTTTCTAAGGTCCTCGTGGGCTGGACAAAAAGGAAAAAATGGAATGCTTTCCCTAATAAAACTGGTATTTATTTGCTTCTAAAAAAATTTGAATATGGAATCCTGAAACAATATACTTAAATTCAAAGTTTATTTCAATTTATTTATATAATCATTCTTAAAAGATAGTATTTAATAACTTAAAGATTTGAATTTAAAATTTACAATTATTTTCCCTGCTTTAGATTGAATTCTCCTTTGTACTACTTGCTTTTAAAACTTGAACACGAAATTCTAAAACGAAGCAAATTAAATTTGGAATTTAACTTAGCTTATATAATTTGAAATCTAATTTAATTGAATCATATAATTATTTTTAAAAAAATACTATCTAATAAATTTAAAGTTTGAATTTAAAATCTACGATCATTTTGTTTAGCTTTAGACAAAAGTCTCCTTTATAACCAAAAAAATCAAAGTATGCCTTTTCATAATGGGCTGATTTAACGACCCATAGAAACTTCTTTTTTTTTTTTAATCACCTTACTCGGCTTGTTATAAAAGGGACAAACATCATTAAAAGATCTAATATCAACTATTTTCACCATTGTCGATAGGGGAGCATACTTTGTATTTTTCGATCTTTATGCAGATACTTCAATTGTTTTATATTCTAAAACTAATCTTATTGGAAGATCTATGACCGTCTTTTCCCAATAATATCTTTATACAATCTCAAAATAGCATCTAAGAATAATTAATTACCATTAGCATAATTCTCTTTAGATATTTTCCGCACAAAGAGTTTCAACTTTTTCAAATGCTTCTTTTTATTAATTAAAATATCTACCATATATTCATATATATATATATATATATATATAGTGTGTGTGTGTGTGTGTGCGAAGTGGATTTTGCATCATATACAACGTTAATATTTAATACTTAAGCTAATGGCTTAGGCTTTAGATGCTCTATCCAAAAGTATATTACTCTTTTTCAGGTTTAATATTTATAAAACTCCTGCAATAATGGCATATTTTATGCCTTTCTATATTTTTCTTTTTCCTTTTTCAATCTATTTTTGCCTTGGTGGATGACTAGGACTTAAGAGCGTCCACATTGTTGTATCATGTGCGTGAAATTGCCTTATACAAATAACTGAAAAAAAAAGAAAGAAATTTTATGCAATTTCTTGTTTAAAGTTATCTTCATGGTAATAATTTTTTTTTTTGGATAATTAAGAGTAATTAACTATTAGACAAGTTATCCCTAAATACAATGCCTAAATAAAGGGAATTAAGATGAGCACTTTCAGCAACTCGTGAATACACATGAATTAGAAGATAAGAGAGAGGGAGAAGGATTTGATTCGTGAAGAGATAATATGTAAAGTCTGTGCATCGAACGTTAATGAAAATGGATAGAAAATCTCAAACGGTATTTGAAATTTATATTTCATGAATAAATATGTCTTTAATGAAAAATTATCAAACTTTTGAATGGTTTCAATTCGCATATAGACAATTCGAATACCTAAACAATGACAATGGGATGACTTAAACCAAAATTGTAGACCGACCTAAATTTCTGTAGGGCATTCAGATACCATATGATAGTGTTGTAGACAATATTTTTGAAAAAAAAAAATGCCTTTTGAATTTGATCATTCGAATGCTCTTCAATAGTATTCAAACATTTTTACTTATTTTTATCTACAATAATCATTTATCAATTTCTAAATATAATTTCTTTTTCAACACATGCATGTTACATGAATTCTAAGATTTCTTTTGATATAAAAAGAAATATTTAAGAATATTTTAAATATATATATATTTGTAATATATACGACAGAAATCACTTACTTTTTTCCCCAATTAATCGTAATCCTTTAGATTCATTTAAAAAGCTCACGTGAGTCGGTGAAAATCTCATGCTTTTCTTGTTAACAAAAGTAAAACTTTTTACAAGCTTTAAGACTTTCTTAAAGATTTCCTCCACGGAAATGGTATTATTTTCAACCATTTTTTTCTTTTTTCTCACACAAATTTGAATAACAAATTGAAAAATATCAAAATCAAATGATAAGATAACGAAGGAAAGCAAAATTTTCCAACCAAATGAGAAGTCACATCATATTAAGTTATTAACTGTTAAGATTAAAATTGAGAATTCCAATTTGACCCAACAAATTGCATGGGCTTAATTATTGTTGCAACTGTTGCACAAAGTTTTGAGTTGGAATTACTATTTACTATTCTAATTTTTGTATACCACAATGTTTAATAAAATAAAATAAAGTAATAAATATAATAAGACATATTTAAATATGATATTTATTTAATAATGTATATATTTTATTTGTGTTTAATATTTTAATATGTTAAATAATTGATATCATGTTTATATTTACAAAATTATTTAAAAAATAGACGCAAAACGTTTACGCAAATTACTATATTAACTTCTTTTTGACACTAATTAGTAATTTCTCGAATGTGTCCTATATCATTGAGATACAAACGAT
>JAQSVH010011714.1:0-11175 GCA_029448705.1 Adansonia digitata | reverse complement strand
ACCTTTTAATATATTAAATGAAGGAATTATTATTTATTGTATAAAATAAATTAAAAAAGGGAAAGATATAAGCATATGATATGGTTTCAAAAATAAAAAAATAGTACAATTATTATATATTTTTAATTTTGTGAAATAATTAATTTTTAAACATTAATTAATAATTTAAATTTAAATATAAAAAAATTAAAATTTTATTTATTTTAAAAAATATTAATTATTAAATTAAATGTTGGAATATATTTGTCGGTTTTATTAGACGGCAGACAACAACAAATCAAACTGTCTAAAATATCAAACTCGCTCCAAAACTTCTCTTAGTTAACAAAAACCGTCACATGCGGCCGTTTACTCAGAGCCTACCGAAATCCTGTCCGATCCCCCGTAACTGGAAGAGACAAATTCTAAGGACGTTTTCGTCATTTCAGTTTCGCTTTTTCCCGATGACGACGATATAATCTCTCTGCCCACATTTCCTCTCTCCTTTCCCCAAGCCAAGACTGTGGAAGGAGCTCCAGTTTTTCTTATAATTAATCACCAAAAACCGGGGGCTGCCCCCCAATAGCCATGACGTCCACTATCCTACGTCTAGGTGCGCAGTGCACCTCTCACACGTGTCGCTACCACCTTCCTTGTCATTTTTACGTGTGCTCTCGTTACATAAGGTGCTCGTCCACGCACCCCGCGCTCATTTGCCTATCCCATCCCCGCCACCCCACTCTCGTTTTATTTTCATTTTAATATTTCACCTTTACCACCGAATCACCGATTCTCTCTCTGCACTCACTCCCAAAAAGAAAAACCCCTTAAAACCTCTGTCCCATTCCTCTCTGGCTTTTCTTCATTTCCTGCTCTCACCTCCCAAACCGTTTGAACCCTCAGTTTTGCTTTGGTTATAATACCAATTTCAATATTAAAAGCCAAACCAACTTTACGTGTTTTTTTTTATTTAGCTTTTTTCATTCCTTTTTTTCATTGATATCTTCGTTTTTCTTTTTGGAGCTTGTTCTCGGGGTCCTTTGATTTGAAGGAGTTGAACGAATGAGCAACTAGTTTTTGGCGGGGAGAGAGTTTGAAGAGAGAGTTGATCGTGCGGCGGGGTCGGGAAGGGAAGAAGAAAAGAGAGATAAGTGATCTTTGAGTAGTGACGTGAGAAAATGCCTCACCGAACAACTTACTTCTTCCCTAGGCAATTTCCCGATCGGGGGTTCGATGCGTCTTCGAAACAACTATTGGATCACGAGAAAAAGCTCGCCAGGGAAACATCAGCGATAGCGGTTGGAACAGCGACAAATAACTTCAGCGTTGCTGCTGAAATTGACTGCAATAATAATATTAAGTCAATCTCAAGCACAGCTCCGAAAGACTTTTGGACGCCGGCTGGTAAGACCAACAAAAATGAAGACAAATCCCCCGTATCAGATCTTTTCACGGACGAAAAGCTTCACGCCAAAAAGCAACAGCTCGCGGCTCTTCGCGATTGGTTCATCGAGAAAAAAGCTACTATTGACAGATCACATTACGTGAAACCCTCCTCTGGACGTCTCTCTTCGAGTACTGACCATGATGAAGACCGCCAGTTGTTGTTATCTCCGGAACCTGCTCCACCGCAGACGCCTTCCCCTCCTCCTCCTCCTCCTCCAGTAGCACCTGCTTCGGAAACCACCACCGTCATTAATGACCGTAGTGTTGATGGCAACTTTGAACGGCTGGTGTCACTACCGAGGTTCTCAAGTGGCAGTAGTTATGCCGGCAGTTTGTTTTCTGGGACGACATTGGATGGCAACTTGTCGAGTGACGTTAAAGATATATGGACTAAGGAGACATCATCGACGCCTGTGCCAGCGAATGGTGAAGTCGAGGAACCGGAGGCGGAGGAGAGTAAAGATAGCTTAGCGCTCAAGTCAAAGGAAAGTTATTATTTACAGATTATGCTGGCTAGAAGGCTCACTTCTCAAGCAAGTCTACTCAGTGAACCTTTGCATTTACAAGAGTATTGTGGACCTGGTCCTGGTGTCGCCGATGCAGAAACTGTTTCTTATCGTCTATGGGTATTTTCTCATCATTTTCGCTTGAAGTTATTTGTATTTCTCTCTTGCAAGATTATCTCCCAAAGGGCATTACAAATCTTCAAGTGTAATACAAAATCAAATTTCCTTTTAAATTTTAGTATTAATGTGATAGGTCGTATTTAATTTGCAGGTTAGTGGGTGTTTATCATATAATGATAAGATATCAGATGGTTTTTATAATATTCTTGGGATGAATCCGTATCTATGGGTGATGTGTAATGAGTTGGAAGAAGGAAGTCGCTTACCACCCTTGATGTCTCTTAAAGAAATTGAACCAAGCGAGACTTCCATGGAGGTTGTTCTTGTCGATGGACGCGGGGATTCGCGACTCAAAGAGCTTGAAGATAAAGCACAGGAGTTATATTGTGCTTCAGAAAATACCTTAGTGTTGGTCGAGAAGCTTGGAAAGCTTGTTGCTATATGCATGGGGTAGCTTCCTTTTTTTTCCTTTTTAATTTCGTTTCCTTCATGAATCATTTTCTTTTCACCGTTTCCTATCTATTTTTCATTGTGATTGAATTGTTTTGTATTTAGGGGAACTTTTCCAGCGGAGCAAGGGGACCTTCACAGACGCTGGAAATTGGTCAGCAGTAGATTGATGGATTTTCAAAAGTGTATTGTACTCCCCATTGGCAGCCTGTCAATGGGACTTTGCAGGCATCGTGCAATCCTTTTTAAGGTGCCAAAAGAATGGCCCTTTTTTTTTTTTTCCCTTACTCTATCTTCCCATCCACAAATTCACTCTAAATCTATGATCCATCCGCTCACACACAAAGATAGAGGTGGTTCAAGGATCTGCTCCATTTATTGGTATAAACTATAAAGAATGATGCTTTGATGGGGAAGAATTAATGTGTACATCTGACAAGCCATTACTGATCCTTTGTATATATAGCTTTGAACCATTGGATTTTATTATACTTTTTAGTAAGTGGTTATAATAAAAAATCTTGGATTAAACTTCTAGCATTATGTTCCTTGGATTTTTTTTTTATTGGCAGTAACTTCGTTGTACTTCATCTGTATAAAAATTTTCTAAAGGAAATTATTATTACTATTTTTTTTTTGGAAATGGGTTTTGCGTTCTGAAACCATGTGTTATATTATGAATTTCTAAAACTTTTAAATCTGTTCTCTTTTTTTGCAATTCAAAAGATTTAAAAGATACTATTAAGTAATCTACTTGCCAACATGGCTTATCTCATTCTTGATTGAGTTTATACAGCTAGACTAGGATGTCCTGATAAGGAATGAGGCCTCAACTCTATTGGCTTCTGTTTATATGTTGATATGTGAAATATATTTGTATATTTAAGGCCTGATCACCCTTTAAAAATATATGTAACATATGATGATACTTGAAGAAGATGTCTCTTTTGGGATCCTCCACTAATGTGTTATATTGTTTAAATGTTCAGAAATTGGCGGACTATATAGGTTTACCGTGTAGGATTGCTCGAGGATGTAAATATTGTGCAGCAGATCATCGTTCTTCCTGCCTTGTCAAAATTGAAGATGACCGGCGGTCATCAAGGTAAGATACTTAAGCTTGTAAATTTGCTAATAAAATTTCGGAATGGAAATTAATAAAATACTTGGGAACAATTTTATGTCATTGCTTAAAACACTTAGATTGAAAAAATTAGTTTTTCTTTGATCTTGTCTATTTTATGTTTTCTGAGTAATATAAGTATTTTTAGACTTGATACCGTCTAGTTTTTGTCAACGCCTCTATGATATTATAATATCAGGATATAAAAAGGAGCAAAAGACCTTTTACGGTTTTTGTCATAGGATTTCAATCAATCTCCAAATGTTCGTTCAAAATTTTCTCGTTCTGTTTTGATGTATTGTTGCTCAAAGAGGAATACATTTTCTAGCAGGGAATATGTAGTTGATCTAGTTGGGGAGCCAGGAAATATCCATGGTCCAGATTCCTCTATCAATGGAGGATTCCTTTCCTCGGTGCCATCACCATTGCAAATTTCTCATCTAAAAGAATTCCAACAGCCTTACATGGATAACGCATTGTGTTGTCAGATTATAGATTCAAAGAGTTCTCATTCTCTTTTTGAGAATCCTCTAGATTCTGGTACGTGATGTTTTGGACCTAAATTTTGCAAAGTAGATCAAAAATTTTAAAACAAATTATACAATGGAGATCAATCTCCTGCAGGTGGCATTGAGAAATCTCAACAGTTGAAGGACAATAGCTTGCTTGAAAGTCAAAAGGAACCGGCATATGCACCAATTGATCAAGATGGTTCATCTTTGATGACTTTTGAAACTGCAGCTGTTGCAACAATGCATGAGAATTCTAGACTCCGTGGAGACAAAGTTGCCATAGAACAAACTTTTGGAAAAGAGATTGTTGTATCTGGTAGCTCCGTATTAAAAAGTGTGAAGCAATTGGAAGTTAACTTGCCTAGTCAGTCAGATCTGAAGGAGATAGGGGCTGAACTTGATAATCGGGGTAGATTCTCTGCTGTAGCCATCCCAAAATATCTAAATCTTGAACCTTCTCTTGCAATGGATTGGCTTGAGATATCATGGGATGACTTGCATATTAAGGAGCGCATTGGTGCTGGTACTTCTCTTAGTTCTTCTTAATTGGTTATATTCCTACTTCTTCTTCTTTCTTTTTCTTTAATCTTTTCTCGGAAGATACTCGGTAAAGTGAGTACTAACTTTTTGGCTTCAAATCTTATTTTGCAGGTTCATTTGGAACAGTTCATCGTGCTGAGTGGCATGGATCGGTTGGTATTTTTTTTCTTGCAACTGACAATAATTGTTCTAATTTCCTGGACGATGAATGATTCTGATATCAATCTTTTCGCTTAATTAATGAATCTATATATAATGCAGTACTCTTGTGCATATTTTGCTATCTTTTGCCAACTAAGCTTGGTGAATATCCTGATTTCGTTTATTTGTCCTAATCGAGGAAGGTCTAAAACACTGTCGATTACTTTCTAGACTGCAGATTAAAACCTTGCCTGAAGGAATTTAATTCGCATCATGAATTTAAAATTCTGTTAAATTGAAGGAAGGCCAGAAATATCCTCTTCAACTGATACTGGAATGGAATGATAAATGAACTTATGGGGATTGTACCTAAGGCACCACGTTGGATTAGTTGATATATAGCTTGCTCATGTGCTGTTGCAGATGTGTAATGATGTACAGTTTTTTTTTAACATAACAATAGACCATACTATCTTGAAATACTTGGTATGGACATTAGTGTCTGGAATGGAATGCAATTGTTTTTCTTTTGTTTATTTCTTTGTTTGGCTACATTGTGAGTTTATTTTTGGAATATTTTTCTTTTGTCCCAATGTTTTATTGCCTTAAGCAGCAAATAAACTATTGCTGTTCCAATGCAGGATGTTGCAGTCAAAGTCTTGACCGTCCAAGATTTTCATGATGATCAGTTGAAGGAGTTTTTAAGAGAGGTTTGTACCAGGATAAAACCTAAAAAAATAAAAATATTGTTCTTTTCCATATGGTGTTAGCATTACATATTTCTTTTGGCTGGATCCACTTTGCATCCGCTTTCTGTAATTGGTTTGATATATCCATCCAATGTCCTTCTCTGGGACATCCATTTATGTGCTTTAATGCATGCTTCTCCTGCCCAAGTTCCTAACAATTTCTTTTGCATTTTACTTTTTATTTGGTGGTTCTTTTCCCTGGACGCTCCCATGTGGTGCTTTATGGTCAAAAGTACACCTCTAGTTATAAATAATCTGTGCTTTAAACACTCTTTCCTTGTGGCTCATGGGCAAGTTCTCACGTAAATTACTCCTATTTTGGCACATTCTTGATTGACAGGAATATAGTTATTTGATACAACTGCAGCTTAAAGTTACTAATGCATTTTGTTTAGGTTGCTATAATGAAACGGGTTCGACATCCAAACGTGGTCCTCTTCATGGGTGCTGTCACAAAGCGGCCTCATCTGTCAATTGTGACAGAGTATCTACCAAGGTAAATCCAATTATTTAATATTATGCAAAGAACCGATATTTGTTTGTGCAATTAATATTTATCTTAAGACCTTGTTTTTGTTAAATAGGGGTAGTTTATACCGCCTCATTCATAGGCCAGCTGCTGGGGAAACACTGGACCAGAGGAGGCGATTACGCATGGCGCTGGATGTGGTTTGTAACATTCATTACTCACACATTTTGTCTATAAATGTTGCTTGCCGTTGGCACAAAATTAATGTTTCATATTGGAAACAGGCGAAGGGGATCAACTATCTTCATTGCCTAAATCCTCCAATAGTTCACTGGGACCTTAAATCACCGAATCTGTTGGTTGATAAGAATTGGACAGTAAAGGTATGATAAGAGAGTTTTTCATTTTGCAAATTCTCTATATTTCATTTCAAATGCACGACCTCATCTTCTTATGTCATGCCTAGGTATGTGATTTTGGATTGTCTAGATTCAAAGCGGGCACTTTTATATCATCAAAATCTGTAGCGGGAACAGTAAGTACTCCATAACCTCCTCCTTTTTCGCAGAGACAATTTAGCACATTCAGACATCAATAGGTGGTCAATGAGTTTGCTTTTAAAGTTTACTATTACAAATAATTTGAAATATTTGATTTAATATGACTGGTTAGTTAGTTACCAACTTTTTCCAAATGCAATATCAAATATGTGGTGCTGCAATGTGGGCTGATTTCAAATCATGATATAATATTCAGTTTTAAAAAGACAACAATTATATTCATTATCAAAACCTTTTCAGGGAAAAGTTTTGTCTGATTATGAATAGATACCATAAAATTGCATACTCACATCTGTCTTCCATTTAATCCTCCAGTCTACCGTGGGTTGAAAAATTTTCTTCCCACTGCATCAACCAGTAAATATGTTGTTTTTATTTTCAGCCCGAGTGGATGGCTCCGGAATTCCTTCGTGGAGAGCCTTCGAATGAGAAATCTGATGTTTACAGTTTTGGAGTAATACTATGGGAGCTTATGACCTTGCAACAACCTTGGAGTGGACTCAGCCCTGCCCAGGTGGATTTCTTTGGTTTCCCTTATTTTCAGTTCTAGTTCTTCTCGTATATCTTCTTACCGAATGTAATAGTAAATGTTAATGTTACTGCTGCAGTTATTGTGTCTAAAAGGTATCGTCAAGTGCATTTCATGCTGTTACTTGCCTTTCCCTGTACCCATTTTCTTTTGTGTCTAATTCTGGTGCATAAAAATTTTAGGTGGTTGGTGCGGTTGCTTTCCAGAACAGAAGGCTCGCCATTCCTCCTAATACCTCTCCGAAATTGGCTTCCCTCATGGAATCTTGTTGGGCCGAGTGAGTTTTGCTTAGTCCTATGATTTATTTGGCGCACTTCGATTTGTATGATGATGACTTAAATTTGGGGCATGCGAAATGTCTAAAGCTACCTTTTGTTTTCATGCATTAGCCTTGAAAAAATTGACATGTAGGGGGGTAATGCGGGTGAGTTTGGGTATAGATCATGCATTCCTTTGCATGTTACTATAGTTTTGGCCAAAATAAAAAGATAATGGGATAATGTAAATCCGAGTTTAGCTAAACAATTGTTTTCACTGGGGATCTCAGAAGCTCCATTGTTAATGCCTGTGCTAAGTATTTCTCGGATTGCTTAAGCGATACGTATTCAAACTTCCTTATTTCACTCTTTTTCTTCTGCTAATTGCATTTTTTTGGGGTGGGGGGAAACTTCTGACAATGGTTGGTTTTGATTCTTTTGTAGTGATCCTGCACAACGGCCATCTTTTGCCAACATAGTAGAAGCACTAAAGAAGTTGCTTAAGTCTCCATTGCAGTTGATGCAGATGGGAACGCAGTGATGACTGGCCGGCCCCTCAACCTGGAACCCGTTCGTACTGTCTAATACACTTCCGAATAACCTGAGCCTATTTTCAACATCTAATTAACCGGCAGCAGCAGCAGCAACTCTTGACGGTGTAATGTTCTATTGAACTAACAGAAACTCTTTAGTTCTAGTCAACTGTAGATGTTATCTAACCCATTTGGAAGGCAGTTAATCCCACTTTTAAAATATATATATATATATAAATAAAAATTACAGCAAAGCAAAGCATGAGCTTGCTTGCTCATTTTAAATAGTTTAGTTTTTTTTTTTTTTTCAATGGGAGCTGCTTTCCAATATAAAGCTATTTCAAAGTACGAATCCGAAGGGTTTAAGAATTCGGAATTTACTTTGATATATATATATATATTTACACACACATATAATGTATTTTCTCTGTAAGTGATGGTTGGCGTTTGCGCTGTAAGCAGTAATCCTATCATTATGTTGCTTTCTTATTGCTTAAATAATGATGGAACCAAACTTGAAAAGTATTTAGTAATGAAAGATAAGCCCATATTTGCTTTTTTACTCTCTCTCTCTCTCTCTCTCTCTCTCTCTCTCTCTATATATATATATATATATATTCATGCTGCTGGCCTAAGTTGAAGGTTTTCAAACTTTGGACCTTGACTCTATTTTTTTTTTTTTATTTTATAAAATTGAAATTAAACTTATTGATATCAAATTTAATTAAATAATTGACATAAAATCAAATAAAATAATAAATATATAAAAACTTTAAATTATATAAGTTAATCTTTTATATGAAACACTTTTTATAAAATAAAATAAAGTTGTATATACTTAAATAGCCATCCCTTTTCTTGTAAAAAGCCGACTTTTTCTAATGCGCCAAATAATAAAAGAACCAAATTCTAGTTATCATCAAGACGACTAAAGGTTAACGCAACATTTTGTCAAATAAATATGTCTTCAATAAATTTATGTTAAAAAAAATATTCATATAATAAGAACAAATGGAACCTTAGCTTATTATGAACGTCTAAGATCGACCAGCACTATCTTTTTAAAATTAAGTACATATTACTTATAATTTTCTTTTATTATAATTTTAAAATTTTTTAAAAATATGCTTCGTATAATATTTGTGATTGACGCGATATAATTCTAAATTATGATTAGTTTTATTCCAACTGATACGATATCCTCTTCCAAAATTAAGCCCAAAATAAAACCCAGCGCTTTGTAGTAGGTGATGTTTCACATCTTCTTTTTTTTAAAAAAAGGAAGGAAGCCAGTCAAATAACTTAATTTCTATTAAAAAGTTAAAAAAAATAATAATAATACTAATAGTAAAGTTCCACTTCTAAAGCCAAATTGACGGCCGATCTCACAACAATCATAACCGCAACCACGGTCATCGTCGTCCTCTGGAAAACCTTCGTTTCGTGATTATTATTTTTTTTCTTCAATTGTTCAAGGATGTGGACTGATCTACTTTTACAAGGCGCTATAATTCTGGTTACGATCTTCATGTTCCTGGCTATGCACGATATTCCTAAGAAGATCTTTACCAAAATCCGTTACCGGAATCGAGCCAACTTTCAAGCCAAGCGTCACTTCGTCCTTGGAGCCCAGCACTTAGCTCAAGCCAGATCCTCCAAGTCTCGTTCATCCACCGCTTCTTTAGCCAAACAAGCTGAATCCGAAGCCGACAAAGCCATTTCGCTTGACCCGAAAGACGCTGCCGCTTACATCCTCAAAGCTCTCGCTCTTGACCTCCAGGGCTTCAAGACCTCCGCCCTTGACTCCCTCGACGTCGCCCTCTCCCCTATCGCTGCCAAATCTTTGACCGATAAAGAACGAGGCGACGCGCTGTTCAAACGAGCCGAGTTGAAGCTGGCCATGAACCGACGCGGCAGCCGAGTCGACTCAGCGATCGACGATTTGACCAAAGCTGTAGAACTAAGCGGGGACAACCTCAAGGCGTTTTGTCTGTTGGGAGAGTGTTATGAAATGAAGAAGATGAAAGCGGAAGCTAAAGCCGCTTTCGAGGAAGCTCTTAAAGTCGAGCCTAGCTCCAACGTTGCTCGCGCCGCCATTGACCGATTGGCCTCCTAGTTGGGTTTTTTTTTTTTTCATCACCTTGTTTTCTCGACGTTGTTGTTGTTAAAATTTTTTCTGGTATTTTGTAGCTTACTTGGTTAAAATTCCCTCAAGTTTAGATTTATCTTCATAAACAAGAAATGCTGCAACAATCTCTTAAGCAAACAATTCAATTACCTGCCATGCCATTTTTTTTTTATTCTTCTTTTCCCTTGTGGTAAGTTGTTTTGATTTGGGGTTTGGCTAAGGGCTACCAGGCGATCAATGTGACTAACTAGATTCGCTTTAGTGCCGAACCTGGTTCGTATCATGGGCAGAGGCAGGCTGTATCTCCAAAGCAAATGTTAGTGTTTTTAGACTCTCTTTTCTTGCACATATCTAATTCCAACGAGGGATGAAAGTCTTAATCGGAAATTACGGTCTTCCTGTCTTAAATTTTTCGAATTGGAGGTATAAAATATAATTATGAGTGCTTATGATATAAAAGTATATATATTTTAAATTTTTTATATATTTCAAAGGTTTGATCTAATACATTTCGTATATAAATATTAGACACAAAAATGTTGACGATATGATGCTGCAGACCCTCAGTTTTTCCAAAGAAATTGTCATTGCCATTATTGGTTGACTAATATCATCAAAAGAAATTAGTTGTAGAAACATAAGACTCCGTCCGCACATTAGTCACGTTTGATTGGGCCAACCCCAACTATGTTTCCCATCAGAAAAGAGAAAATTCTCCTTTCCATTATTTCCATGGCCCCGACTTGGAAATTTGACTTTGGTTATTTGACTCGTCGCAGTCTGCTTCCTCAATCCATTTTGCCTTCACTAGCTTAAAAGAAGCCAGAGAGAGTTCTGTATTGCCTTCAGTAGCTCAAAAGAAGCAAGATAGAGGTTTGTATAACGGCGTCAAAAGTAAGGTAGTCAGTATCGTATCAATGAACATACTATTTTTGTTTTGATATAGGTACATACCGATATTAGTGTATTTTGGTGTACCATTTCGGGTTTATCGGAGTTTGAATATTTTTAATTTTTATATATGAAAAATATTTTCAAATATGAAATAAATGATACTAAATAAATTTTATATATTAAATATTCATCAATATATATAATGTTCTATAAAAAAAACTTCATCAAATGTAAAAAAA